>PVJI01001851.1:0-163664 GCA_004026765.1 Micronycteris hirsuta
CCCCCCCCCCCCCCCCCCCCCCCCCCCCCCCCCCCCCCCCCCCCCCCCCCCCCCCCCCCCCCCCCCCCCCCCCCCCCCCCCCCCCCGCTCCCGCGCCCCCACCCAGAGACGCGATCATTGCTCCCCACACTTACGCTGAGCAGCGGCGGGAGGAGGTAGAGCAGGCAGAGGAGGGGCCGTGGGACGCGGAGGAGGCGCGAAGGCTCCGCGAGACACCCCATGCCCGCTGTGGCTGGGGACCTGAGCGCACCTCCCAGTGTGGACTTCCCGCCCCGCCTGCCCCTTTCCCGGGCCAGAACAGCTCAGACCTGCCTTCCCCACCCAGCGAGGAAGCCACGGTGAAGCCCTGAGCTCGGGGTATCCTCCTCCTCCACGTGCCCCCACCCCCACCCCCACTGCCAGCCCAGAGCGGCGGTGACACCGCCCACAGCCGGCCCCTCCAGGTTATTTATAGCGGGTGCCGGGCAGCCGTTTCTCGCTGGGCAGCCAGGGACCATACTCTGCCTGGAGCCTGCAGAGAAGGGGTTAATGCCTTTTCTCCGCGGCTGCCACCTTTGCCTGGGCTGTAGCCACCCTCCTCCGCGAGAGAGGAATTGAGAAAGGGGAGAGGGGTCCAGGCTGTGTTCGTGGCCAGAGCGCAGGGTGGGCTGCGGTGGAGGGGGGGTCTCACCCTGGCCAGGCTCCCCGGCGGGGCGGGGGCAGGGGCGCCGGGAGGCAGGGTGCATATTCTGGTTGTCAGGAAAGCCTTGTCCAAGCGCCGGTACCTGATGGGACAATTGGAAGTTGAATGTGGATGGAGGTTACACAGCAGTGCTGCATCAATGTCCAAGTTCCCGATTTGGATAACCACACTGTGGGTAGGTAGAGAATGTTCTTAGGAGGTACACACTCAGGGCTAAATGTGTATTTAGGGTCACCATGTTTCTAACTCATTTTTACATGGTTCAGAAATGCAGACTTACACACATATAGAGAGAGAACAGTAAAGCAGGTGGGTTAACATGCAAATCTTGGCAACGAGTAGATGAGTATACTTCGAATCATTCTTCCAGCTTGCCTGTAAATTTGAAAAAAAAGCTAAAAAAAAAAAGTTTAAAACTCCAAAACAACCAAGAGAGCAAATGCGGTAATGCCAGGACACACCTGGCGAGCCTGGTTCCCCAGGCAGGGCCGGCGCAGGCGCAGGCGCAGGCCCAGGAGTGTTTCGGGAGATGGCCCAGGGACCCTAATGGCCAGCAGAGCAGTGTGGGGCTTTGGTGGACCGGGCCAGCCTGGGGCCGGGTCACAGCTCGGGAGCTAAGGCCTGTTCTCCGAGCCTCTGCGCAGCCTCTGGACCTGTTCCAACAGGTGGGCCTGGCGCAGGAGCTTATAAGCTTAAGCAGCAGTCCTTCGGATCTGAGCGGAAAGCATCTGAGGAATGTGATTAGTGGGGCACCGAGCGTTTCCTGGAGGGCGCACATGGAGGGACACAGGCCCTGGAGAACTCCACCCCCGTACGAGAAACCGAGAAACCGAGATACCGTGTTCACTCAAGTCCTCCTCCTCTCCACCCCTTCCTCCAGGCAGCCTTTGCTGATACTCCCACATTGCCCTCCCCTGAAATCTCACAGGTCTCAGTCGAGCCCCTGGCTCTTCCCTGGTGTGGACTAGTCTCTAACTGCCTTTTGCAGGGGTTGGTCTCCAATCAGCTCGGGTAGAGCCTGGGTCTCCCCTCCTCTTCTTACCTCTTTCCCCTGCCCCTTGTCCGTTGCAGGGAGCCTGCTCCCAAGGGTACAGAGGAATCTTCATGGGAAAAACTAAGGAAGAGTTAGTTCACCAGATCTCTCCATTTATTTGAAGGTGACACCTCTTCCCAAGCGCTGGGACAGTGTATTGGCCCTAATCGCGTGGGCTTGGGCAGAGAGGGCCCCTGGCAGGGTGGGTGGATTCAGAAAGAGAGTCATGGGTCAGCAGGAGGCCCCTGTTGTCTTCAGCACGTGTCCCTGGAGCCTGTCCATGGCCAGCCTGTGACGTGAGGCAGAGAGTAGAGGCTCTGACCTCAGGGCTGACCTCAGCTTGTGGGGAGTGTGCCAGCCACAGGCCTAAGTGGCCACGGTGGGAGGTGAGAGAAAGCACAAGGCAGCTCAGGACAAAGAGGGAGGGGCCTGGGGGTGGTGGGGGGAGTGCTGTAGGAGCACCTGGAAGGGTTTGAACAGGGAGAAGGGAGACCTTTACTCCCGATGGAGAGTCAGGTGGACAGAAGCAGGTGCAGGCAAGTGCAGGCCAGCTCAGCTGGGGTCCCAGCTGGGGTGGGGCCAGTGCAGGGCCAGGGAGTGGAGGGCAGGCTGGGGGCAAGCTCTACTTCTAGAAGGGTCTAGGAAGCAGGCACAGAGGCGATTAGTTCGTTCCTCCCTGGCAGGGCTTCTCTTGTGCTTCCAAAGCGGTCCCCTTGGTCCCCCAACCCATATCTCTCTTAGGAGGACTGTCCTTGGGCAGCTAGACCCACAGTCTGCCCAGAGATGGGGGTCCTGGGTACCCAAACCCCAACTCCCAAAGGCATGCGTCACCACTGACTGGAAGTGAATTGCTCCAGCTGCCTCAGTGAATGCCCCGGGGGCCCCGTGGGGTCCAGGAGGCTGGGGCTTGCCTGCATCTCACTGCTGGGACTTCTGTTCCTTCTCTGTCCTGCTTGGTCCCCTCTCTTACCATTCTCCCCTGGGAACACTTCCTTTACAAATCACAGCAGGCGACTCCTCATCTCAACCCTGGGGAGTCTGACGGGAAGGCAGCCTACAAGGTCAGGGAAGTCTGGACTTGAACCTGCTAGGTGGAACAGGTTGAAAACAAACAACAACAATGGAGTCAGACAGAACACTTGCACCCCTGGGGGGAGGCTTTGGAGGACTGTGGGTGCTAGGAGAACCCCCACCCACAACTGTGCCCGGCAGGGTAACTGAAATACTGATTGTTATTTGGACGCTTTCAGTTCCTAAGGGCCGCTCGGGCTGATGGGAGCCTGCCTGACCTGCGAGTGGGGAGGAGGTCCCTGAGTGGGGGCGACGGGAGATTAAGAAAGACACGGACACAGACAGTTTAAGGAAAAGCAGGGACCAGGTGGGACATCATCCTCTGATGGAGAGACCCTGAACATGGTCTCCGTGTTTATTTTATAAGGGGTAGTTGGATGAAGCTCAAGGACATTTCACAGACTCAGGGAAAAACTGCAGGCATAATTGCTCCACTTCCCAGCCTAAATGATAAATATTTCTTCTGCAAAAGTTACAGGTGCACACAGCTAAAGCTTGTGGTTAACTATTTAACTATCTCCTTCTTAACCCCTGCGGGTTCCGGCTGTATGTCGCCAGCCTTCACTGTCCTCCACAGGAGCCCATTTATTTTTGAGGCCACCTTCACGGCTATTGTCATTATGAATGACGACTCAGGGTGGTCTAGGAGGGAGGTGGGTGGTTTGCTTTGTGAGAAGGTGGAAACTTCTAGACTTAGCCTGGCATTGGAGATGGAGACAGGTGGGAGGGCTCCAGTCTGGGCCCGGCTGTCCTTGGAACTCGGAAAAGTACTGCAGGGTGGGTCAGAGCCGGAAGGGCTTCCCTGAGGGCCAGGGGCCTGGGATGGCCTCGGCGGGCAGTCCCCATCTTCGGAAAAAGTCCCCTGTGCACTGCAGCAGTGTCCTGGTGCCCAGGAGCGAGGGGGTGCTGTTGGGGGGGGGAAGGGGGTGCACCAGCAGCTGTTGGAGGGCAGGGGGCCAGGGGGGTGGATACTGGACATTTCTTGGTTTTCTCCAGAATGGTCCTGTCCTTCTAGAAAATGCTCCATCCTCTCTTCCAGTCTCCCAACAATTTTTCCATTATCTCTTCCTCCCGCCCAAGGAGTCCTTTTAGATATTTTCCCTGATTGTCCCCCCTCATGAAACCGTAATACCCCAGATATGTTGCCTGCCTGTGTTCTGTGGTTCTTCAGAGAGCCACAGACCGTGGTATCATCCAAGACTGCTCTGCTCCCCACTTTTTGTCCCCCTGAGAAGAGAGGGCATACTCTCCTCCCAACACTCAACTTGATGGGCAGCGGACGGCCATGGACCAGGCTGACGCAAGCGGCCAGGCTGGGTGAGTGAGAGGGACCATAGCTGGGTGATACAGAAGTGACCAGCTGGTCTGAGCGGATTCAGTCCGGACCCTTCCCTGAGATTTATGAACTCTGCATCCCTGAGAGCGGAGACTCCTCTGTTGGAGAAACTGAGAGGCGGTCCATGCAGCGGCTGCCTGGCTGTCGGGAAAGCCCAGCTGAGGGACAGAGCTGCCGCATTCCAGAGGGGGCAGGGAAGGGGGCGGAGAGAAAGTGCTGGGGGACTTCTAGGCTCCCCTCCCGTGAAGCCCACTGTGTCTTGCTGCCCAGAGAGGGAGTTCTCCAATGAATCTTGCCGGATCTTCGAGCTGGTTTGCAGGACGCTTCTGTTACTAGCCACCCTAGGAATTCTGACCAACTTAGAAGGGGTCAGGGATTGAAGAGGAGTAGAATTCAGAGTAAAAAGTGACCAGGGACACGGAAGACACCCATCCCTGTGTCTGGGAACCAGAGCTGTTGAAGAGAGCTCAGACTTCCTGTCCATCTAATGGGCTGGGGCAGACAGGTCATTGTAAGCAGCTATAAAAGAGACGGGTGACTTTGGGGGACTGGGGTTCTCTGGGACATTTGGGTTGTGTATGAGAGACAGGGCTAGTTCTGTGTTCTAGAAGGCTTGCTCGAGCAGCAGGGTGGCCTTGGTTTTCAGATGCAAGTCTGGAATTGAGGAGAGAGCAGAGGGGCCAGGATGGGGTGGGGTCTGCCTCCTGGGCCACCACACTGAGCCCACCTCTCACCGGGGCTGAGACCGCGGGCACCGGGCGCTGTAGCAAATGAAGCTGCCCGGGGTTCCCTCCCCACGCTCCTCATGCCCCACCCCAAGCTTATGGCCAGGTGACACCTTGTCAACCAGGAGTATAAGGCTCTCTCTTGATTTTAGCTGTGGTCACACCAATTTAGTCTCCGACGGCAGGGCATGCCTCTGTGGTGCCGCTTAAGAACACGGTTTTGTAGCATTGGTGGAAGCATAGCCGTTGAGTTGGCTCATTGTTTATCTTTATTCTTTCCGTGGGTTCTGTGGGATGTTACTCTGATCTCTCCCCGCACCCGCCCCCGCCTCCAAAACCCTGGTTCAGGGAGGCCAGGTCCAAGTGTGAGTTATGATTACCTCTGTGGTCACTCGTCTGTAAAGAAAAGCAAGTCATCATGTTTGATTAATAGGGATCGAGTCAGCTCTGGCCGAGTTTTACCTGCTCACGAACCTTGTGTCCGGAGAACAGCTGTGGGGCCTGTGTTTTCTGGAATGGTTCAGGCTCCAAGGCTCCGTGGCCCTCAGGCTTGGCTCTGGGCTGTCGTGTCTGTGGTTTCACAGCTGTCCCCCTGTCCCGTGCAGCCACCAGGGGACAGGCTGGCAGAAATCAGGCCTCTGCTCCTCCCCGGGGCAGGCGCCCCAGTGTCTCCGCCTCCGCTCTGGTGTTTGCCGGGGCCCCTGGTTTCCCATCTCCCGTCACCTTTCCCCCAATTCCCTGAACTGTGAAATGGAATCATAACCCCTCCCGTGGGGGCCGTGGTGAGGATCCAGTGAGAACAGGTGTGGACAGCCACTTCCAGAAGTGTTTTGTTTCTTCTAGTTCAAAGTCAACAAACACTGAGGACCCGCCGTGTGCAAGACCCTGCGCAAGGCGTGCCCATGGGTGCCTGGAACGGAGTAGGTTCTTAAGAAAAATTTGTTGAGTGACTGAGTGAACGGGGATGAATTTAGGAGTCTCAGGCAAGAGGGTTGGGATAGTCAGGGACGGAGGGATTTGAGAAACCCCTGGCACAAGGGGCAGGGTCTGGATGCTTCCACCCACATCTGCCGTTCTTCAACTCCTGCAAGAGCACCAGCTGGAAGGGGGAAACAGTCCTTAGCATGAGTTAAACATGCATTGATTGAGCACCAACTAGGTGCAGGGTTCAGGGAGACAAGACACAGTGGCTGTCCCTGCGGGGTGGGGGAGACAGGGCAGGGATCGGGCAAGGCTACCAGGGCCAGCCAGTGTGGGGCCACCAATGCCCCTTCCTGGCGGGGTCGGGGAGGGTGGGCAGAGCTTGGCTAGGTGAAGGTGAAGGTGAAGATGTGGAGGGAGGGCCTCTGAGGGGTGAGTGAGACCGAGATAGGCTTGGGGACCTGCAGGGGGCTTGTGGGGGTGAAGTTGATCTTGGGTGAGGTGAGCGGTGGGAAGAGCCCCAGCCAGGAGGCATGTGGGCTGGGTAAGGCAGCCTCGGGGGAGCTAGCCATGGGGCTGACTGGTCACTTCAGCAGCGTAGAGAGAGCAGGGAGGAGAGTGGCGTGGCTGGGACTTGCCCGGGGGTGGGAGACCAGTCAGGAGGCTCTGCCAATACACGGCGATGCTGGCCCGAGTTCTGGTTCTCACACTGCTCCCCAGAGGATATCAGAACTGGAAGGGACCCTAACAGTCACTCAATTCACGTTCCCATTTCACAGGTAAGAAATCAAGGCCCAGGAAGGCCAGGTTCAAGTGCGGGAGGGCCACGCCTTGGCACTTGCTGGCCCGCTCCCTGCCCCACCCTGCCTGCAGAGTGAGAGGAGCCCGGAACCTCTGTCCCTCCCTCCTCTTCTAGACCAGGCTGCCTCTGCTGCGAGGGGACTTGTGGGGCTTCCAGGTGACAGGAGCCCAAGGTGCATACTAACATTGTGAAAGGCGAGTGGTCTATGATGTCTGCAGGGCCTGATCCGGCCCTTTGCCAGGCAGGGCCAGGCCCAGTGGTTGGTGTGCCGGGCCTCCACCTCCGCTCCAGGGCTTGCCAGCCACCCCTGTGGCCACTCTTCCTGGGAGGCTGCTTGTGAAGGGAGAATTGGAATTTCACTCGAAAGCTTTTTCTTTTCTTAAGAAAGACAGCTCTCTCAAAGTGAGCACTTGAGCCATTAATTCACTGATAACAGGAGGCATCTGTGAGGAGAAATGCATCGCGCTGCACAATCTGCGAATGCTCTCTGTGGCAGGTGTGTAGAGTATTGACAAAGGAGATTCAAATGGTCCTGCATTTATTTCCCCTGGCTGCTCAGGGAAAGGAGAAATTGGTTTTTGCGTGAAGCATAAATACCATCACAGGCGTCCTCAAATATTGATTCTGTGCAGGATCCTCTATCGTAGACACAGAATAGGTGCACAATTGAACTTGACTGCAGCTGGACTGCCCGGTTAGTCTTGCGTCCACAGCAGTCCAGCTGCACGAGCCTGGGTGAGTGACTTCAGCTCCCCGGCTCCCAGCTCCCTTTAGAGAGTGGAGCTCAGAACAGTAGCTGCTGTAGTCCCCCGCTCCTTGCCTTGCTCTGAGGGTTTTGTGGCTCACTCCAGGCAGAGTGGATAGTTCAGGGCTGGGTCCATCCATTGAATACTCTGAAACCCTCTGGCTGCTGGGCCAGGCTTCACATGGGAATGTGAGTGGAAAATGCGGCCAGGATGGAGGAGATCACCGTGGCCACCCTGCTCCTGATGGTCTGGAGTGACCTTGATCTTTTTCCAGATGTTTGCGTCACGATGAAAGTCTAGCAGGAATTGGCAAGTTAATATACAAAATAGAGAGAGCTTTGCAGGTGACCTTAGAGAAGATCTAGCTTAATGTCCCTCTTTGTAGATTTGGAAACTGAGGTCTGAAGAGGAGGCAGGTTTGCTCAGCCCCCCAGGTGAGGCCAGCCAATGCTGGGACATAAGTTCCTCCAGACTGGAGGCTCCCTTGCTTTTCCAGATTCGTTTCTCTATCCAGGACTGTGACCCGACCATAGACTTGAATGTCAAAGAACCAGCAGATCACCTTGGCAAAAGGCCAGCACTGCTCAAGCTAGCAACTGTGGCACTGAGGGGTGCCAGGATTCACCAGGGCAGCGACAGCAGCCAGCAGTTTAATGATCAGACCTCTTAGCTGTGTGACCAGCTAGCCTGGGAATTGTCCTGGGGAGCACCTCACCTTGATTTCTGTCCTGGCCACAGATGGCTGAGTTGTGGGCAGTGTTCATGTTCCAGCTCCCTGGAGGGATGATGACTCTGCAGGGTCCAGAGATGCCCTTCTGCCCTGGTCAGTGGGAGGGAGGGAAAGGGACCCTCAGAGAAATGTTACTTGCCTCTTAGCTAGTTGGTGATAGATTTAAAACCAGAGCCCTGAGTCACTGACTTCCCAGACCTACTAAATCAGAAGGTCTGGGGGTTGGGCATAGCAATCTGTGCTATTAAAAGATTATTCTGATGTACTAACACTCAAGTTTGGGAGCTATTACCTTCCACTAAATTCCTTAGGGTCAGGGTCTGTTCACCTCCCGGCATTGCTCAGGCTTGGCCAGCTGGGCCCAGACGTGATGGGCCCAGATGTGTACACGCTGAGCTGGTGAACATACTGACCTGCCGCCCTGCCCACAAAGGCATACTGCCCAGGCCTCAGGCTCAAGTGGAAGGCAGAAATCTCCTCTTTGCTCTTTTTTTAAAAAGATTTTATTTATGTTTAGAGAGAGAGGAAGGAAGGGAGAAAGAGGGAGAGAAACATTGATGGGCATGAGATATCCATTGCCTCTCGTACACCCCCAAATGGGGGACCTGGCCTGCAACCCAAGCATGTGCCCTGACTGGGAATCGAACCAGCGACCTTTCAGGTCACAGGTCAGCACGCAGTCCATTGAGCCACACCAGCCAGGGCTCTCTTCTTTAGTGTTGTAGAGAAGATGGCCTCCTTGTTCGTTCTCTCTGATGAGAAATCCAACATCGCCTATTTTTTTTTTTTTACTATTGTCACTTACCTATTCCATCATCTGTTGAACCAACATGTTTTGATTGCTCTCTGCGTGCAGATGCAGTGTGGGTGCTGGGATGCAGGGTTGAAGGGAAGGGGCAGAGGGACAGGCGATGGGGGGTGAGTGCGTGAAACATGGCACCTTCCTCATCCTGGTGCTGGCCCTGCCTCTCTGTGCGACCCTGGGCCAGTCACACTCCTGTTCTCATCCCTGAAATGGGTGAAGCCTGGACTAGATGAACTCTGAAGGCTCTTCCAGTTCTAGAGACTTTGGCTCCTGAAGGAGGCAGGTGACTGAGGCAGAGAGCGGGGCCACAGGCACATGGTAAGCTAGTGAGCTCTTAATCATGGTTAGGTGAATGGGGAATGGATGGATGATCTGATAGAGTATGCAAATGAACAGATGAACCAATGAAGGGACGTGAGGATGAGTGTGAAGTTGTCCTGGGGGGCAGGAGAGGGTGTGTGTGTGGTCCCGAGGCGTGAGCGGTAGGGACATATCAAGTCCCGCATCTCTGCTGTCCTATGCTCTGGTCCCCTAACCTCAAAGGCACAGCAACCAGGAATTCTTAGCAGCCCAAGAAATCAGTGTCCAGGAGAGCTCTGGACAGGAACACCTCTCAGAGCCTCACAATCCCACTTCCTGTCTGGGCCGGAAACAGCCTCTGCAGCTCCCCACCAGCCGGGCACCCAGCTTCCGCTTAGACAGTTCCTCCTTTCCTCACCGGCCGTGGGACTTGAGGCTGCCTGCCTGGACCATTCCAGACCCCCCCGGCCTCCCCAGTCCTGCGTTCCCACAGTCCGCCTCGTCTGGGCCTCCGACCCCAGCCCTCCTCTCTTCCCAGCTGGACTCTTCTCGGCTGCCACCCACAGCTCAGAAGCACCACGGGCACTTACAAATACCTTTAAAATTTATTTTCAATAACGAGAAATACACAAATGCATCCTCAGTACTTACAAATACAAATAAGAGAGACAGCCATCTCCTCGGTCCTCCCAATGCCATCTGTCTCCCCAGAGAACACTTTTTAAGTTTTCCGAGTCTCTTCCCACACTTCAAATTTTGTATTTTCATCAAATATTGGTATTTCTTGAGTTTTTTTTGTGAGGCTGTTTACACAAGTATCATACAGATGCTATTTTACTTAACCACGTGTCTTAGAGACCCTTCAGTGCCAGCATTTTTGTGCGGGTGTCATGTATGTATGTCACCTGTGGGTGGCGTCTGTGCTGTGGCAAAAACGTGGCCTTAAGTACCCCACACAACGGCAGCTGCCTTGTGTACGGAGCAGGATCCCCTGCTCCTGGCGATGGAGGGGTGGTGCATTCCCCAAGTTCACGGTCGCTGATGATGCCTCTTTGTGCAACATGCTCACGTATTTCCCCAGGGGCACACTCAGACATGGGGTTGGTGGCTCGGAGGAAACAGACATTTTGTATTTTAATAGACGCTGCTACATGGCCCTCCAGGTTCTGGGCCCCTGGGCCTCCCAGTATGTCTTTCCTCGGCCTACAGCAGTTGCGACCAGTCTTCATTTTGCCAGTCTGAAGGGGAATCATACCGGCTCTCATTTGCATTTCCCTGAAGACTCACAAGGGCGGCCGTATTTCTATACGGTGATTGGCCATTTGCAGAGGAGAAGCTCATGGAATGAATGTGTGCTTAGTGAAGACACTGCTGAAGAAGGAGAGTCACATGGCTCCGGGAAGACGGTTCCCAGGCTGGTCCAGGAGCGATGCTCAGTCTGGGATCTGGCTGGGATGCAGGCTGAGGAAGTTGCCTTTGACACTGAGAATGGTTGAGTCACACAGCCAACCAGAGACAAGGCTGGGACCTGGACCCAAGGCCTCCTCAGCTCGTGGGGTCTCATCCTAACTGGGTGTCCCTTACTTTGGGAACTGTCGCTATCTGACACGTCGGAACTTGAGTTTTAGTTCTCTTTTGTTGCATGGAAAACTACCTCAAATGCGATGGTTAAGACAACAACGATCACTTATTTGCTCTCGTTTCTGTGACTTGGGGACATCTCAATGGCCAGATCCCTGAGTTGTCTGCTGGGGCTGAAACATTCAAGAAGGTTTCTTCGTTCACCTGCCCACAGCCTGGGCTGGGCTGGCTGAACCAGCTGGGCCCTGGGTAGGGGGCATCTCTTGGGGGCCCCTCCAAGTGGCTTAGCTCAGGCTTCCAAACAGCATGGCAGGTTCAGGTAAGTGACAGGTTTTTTTTTTTTATGTGGCAGCTGGCTGCCCTCAGAATGCAAAAGTGGAAGCTGCCAGGTCTTTTTAATGCCTGGACTTGGAAGCCTCAGAATATCACTGATGCCTCATTCCGTGGGTTAGTCAGTCACTGGTTAGTCACGGGGCCAGGGGAGCTGACATGGACTTTACTTCTTGGTGGGGGAGTGGCAAGAGCCATTGCAAGGGAGCACGTGGGCTGGGAGACACAGTCTAGCACACAATCGGAATCCTCTCTAAGCAGAGTGAGAACAGAGAGGAGATTTTACTCTAAGGACATGGGGTGCCTTGGAGAAGCCAGGCCAGGAAAGGCAGGGGTGGAAACGTGGGGACTGGAAAGCTCATCAGTGACTCAGGCTCCATCTCCCTGGCCTCGCGGGGGGCACTGTGGCCGCCTCTGCATACCTGCTGTCTCAGCCTCTCCCCGCTCATGCACGCTATGCGCTCCCGCCGCCCCCCCCCAACCCCGAGCCCAGGAGTGCACCCTCAGCCCCCAAGTCTTCAACTTCCCTGAGATTTTGTGAATCCAAGTTCCAAACCTCAGAGAGTCCGACTGGGCCAGGCTGGGGCAGGTTTTCTCCCAAATGTGGAAAATGAGGCTCAGAGCCTTGCAAGGCGTTGCCCAAGCCGGCACGTGGCAGAGCCAGGTTTCCAGCCCAGGCATCTCCCTGACTCCAAGTCAAGGCTTACTCCCGGCTTCCCCTAAGTGCCCATCCCCCAAGCCCCTGTCAGGGTGAGACCCGTGGGGGTTGAGTGGGGCTGGACCTCACAGCTGGGGTTCTCTTCATCAGCAGCCTCCTCTGGCCCCTGCTCAGGGTAAGGGGCAGTTCAGTGCTGCAGCTCTAGAGCGAAGGCTTTCAGCCGCCCCAGCAGGCTTTCTGCCTTCCCATGCCAGCTCCGGAGCTCCTGAATCTGCCCAGAGGAGGCCATCCGAGTCGCCAGCAGCTCTGATGGGACGGCTCGTTGGGACTCTCTGGAGTCTGACTGTGCAGCTAGGATGGGGCACCCCAGGGCTGTCTCTGACCTCCCACCTTCCCCTACACTCTATGTAGAAATCTGGTTGGTTTGGGGCCCCACAGCCACCTGCAGCACCCTCCTGGCCCTGCCCAGGGCTGGCCTGTGTCAGGGAACCACTGTGCTTCTGGTCCCTGGCACCCTCCTCTTCTCTGCGGGGCCTGGGCTGATGTTGACCCACAGCAGTGGGGGCCTGAACCTCATGGCCGCTCACAGGCCCTTCTGGGGTCAGGACCCCTGTTAGTACTTGCCAGGGCGGCCCCTTCTCCTGGAGAGACATGGCGGCCAAGGGGCCATGCACCGGGGACTTCAGATGGTCTGCAGAAGCAGGGCTCACACTGGTATCTGTTGATATTTTTAGGTTGCATAATGAAATTCCACCTTGAGCCCTGGCTGGTATAGCTCAGTGGATTGCGCGACTGGGAACCAAAGGGTCACTGGTTCGATTCCTAGTCAGGGCACATGCCTGGGTTGTGGCCAGGTCCCCAGTGAGGGCCATGTGAGAGGCAACCATGCACTGCTGTTTCTCTCCCTCTCTTTCTCCCTCCCTTCCCCTCTCTCTAAAAATAAATTAAAAATCTAAAAAAAAAAAAAAAAAGAAATTCCACTTTGAATTTGCATAGCTTTTATTTTTCTCTTTTTGAAGTCCTGTCCCATCAACCCATTCCACATCAGCACCTCTTTCCTCTTAGCTGGGGATCAGCCAATGCCTTCTTCTTGTTCCCCAAATGTAAATGGGGGCTTCCCCAGGCCACTCCAAGGCCCACCAGTGAGCAGTCCACATAGACAGCCCCCTCCTCCAACAGAAATGTGACTCTAAGATGAATGGGGGCCTCTTAACCTCCACAGTCCCCTGAGTCACCTCGGCTGTGTGGACGATGCAGGGAGGAGACACCCCAGCAAGGATGTGCCTGGGGAGCAGCTTATCAGCATGACCGCTGGGGGCTGCAGGCATCTCGAAGAGACGGCAGCTTCCGCCAGCCAAGCTGGAGTCAAGCCAGTTGCCGGGTTTGGTTTTAATTTATTTGCAGATGAATATCCCTCCTCAGAGGCAGAAGGAAGGGAGCGCACAATTTCTTTTTAATTATTTGGGCCTTGATTCACAGAGCCCTCCGAGCCAGTGCCCAGGCCTGAGGGCTGTTCTGATCTCCAGTAGGTTCCTGTTCTTTCTCCACTGCCCTTCCACAGTCACACACACAAGGGGTGGCCCCGGGCCCAGGCTGAGCCCACCCGCTCCCCACCCCCTCTGCTGCACACCCCTCCTCTTGTCTTCGCTTCCTTCTGCCTTGTGAACAGAGCTCTGGTAAGCACCACTGAGCCCGGGTGGGGGTGGCACCAGGGTGGCAACCTCATGCCCCAGCAGAGGTCTGAGGTCCCTCAGGAGTAGCTTCTACACTCAGCCCCATCCCTGGGCCTCGAAGGTAAGTCTGATGGTGTCACTTGTCCTCTCTAGTGGCTCCAACAACTCCCGCCTCACTCAGAGGAAGAGCTGCGGCCCCAAAGGCTCTCCATGCACACATGTGCCCATGTGCGCACACACAGGCCCACATGAACAACACATATGCCACTCGCACACATGCCTGCAGGCACACATGTCCCCTGTGCACGCACACACAGACCCTTGCATGAACAATGCACACCCACAGATGTGTGCAAACATGCACAGCCTGCATGTGTGCACACGCGGAGGCCTGCAGGAACACACGCACATGTGCACACGGAGTCCCTGGAACTTTCCAAGCACTCTCCCATGTCAGGGCCTTCACTCGGGCTGTTCCTCGGCCCAGGCTCCTGCTTGGCTCACTCTCTTAACTCTTGCCTCAAATGTCGCCCCCTAGAGGCCCTCCCTAGCCACACTGCAGGGCACTCTAGTGCGCCCCCACCAGGCCCCAGCCTCGGCTCCTGCACACATTGCACAAGGACAGCCACCTGGCTTGGAGCATTCCTCTGCCTCTCCCTTTGCACTACTGGGCAGCCTGTGGCCACTGACTGACAGGTGGGGGGGGGAGGGGCAAAGCCATCAAGGGGGCCGACAGTGATAGTGTGCTGTGCACGGCCACCACAGAGCTCCCTGGGGACTGACGTGAAGCCAGGACCCCACTGACACGGCATCCTGCATCCACTCTGCCTGTGCTGCCGGCCTCCCTTCAGTTCGCCACGTGCTCCAACCCTCCCCCAGCCCGGCGCCCGACCTGGGTGGGGGCTCACACTGCTTGGACTTGTGGGCCCCAAGCTCACCTACATCCCCTCCACTGCCCGCTGGACTCCTTGCTTTGTTGTTCCTAGTTTATCATCTTCTCATATAGGATTCTCTCATTGCTTTTGTTTTCCGGTTCCCCCCCCCCCCCAACTTAGAAGGCAAGGTTCTACTTAGGAGGCAGAATTTTATCCATTTTGCTCGGTTTACTGCTTGCACGCAGCAGGTGCTCAATAAACAGTGATCTTGTGATCACCCATATTTTATAGACCAAAATCTAAAAGCTCAGTCACAACGCTTGCATGGCAGAGTGAGGATTCAAACCCAGGTTTGTCTGTCTGTGGAGTTACGCAGATTCCATAGGCCAGTGTTCTGCCCCCTCCGCCCGGTGTGCAGAGCATCGCCTGGGCACAAGCACACAGTCCACCACTCCGTCCGCTTCGTAGCTGTGATGGCACAGCTAGGGTGGAGTCCCAGGCTGTCATTTGCTTACTGTGTGTCCTTAGGCAGGTTCCTTAACCTCTCTGAGCCTAAGCTCCCACATCTGTAAAATGGGGATACTTTGACTCACTCAGCAAAATTATTTATCGAGCACCTAGAATGCGCCAGGCACTGTGCTGGGCATTGGGGAGAGACACAGTCTTGAGTCCATGGATGGGGCGTACCCTGTTTGGCTGTCTGAAATCTGAATGCTGGGCTCTCTTAATGGATCTCCAGAAGCTTTCTGCTTTTGCTGCTGCTGTAGGGAGGACTTTGCTCCTCTGTGGTACTGAGGGACAAACACGCAGCTATGCCTTTTGAGGTCTAAAATGAGCACTGTAACTCCAGGGGAGAGGCGGAGCAGGAATTTTGCTGTCCGGCATAATTGACAGCCAACATCTTTCTCAGGACAGAGCAAAACACACTGCTTTCTTTTCAGCAGATCGGGTAGTCTCACAACGGCGGGAACGGACTTCTTGCGGAATTACAGAAGTGCGCCTGCTCTGTCTGCAGCCACACAGTCTCAGCAGCGTGAATGTTCCAGGCCACGTTCCGAACCTGCCCCTCCCTCCTGCACAGGAAAGCAGCCCAGCCTCCTTTGCTCCTGGCCCTCCCATTCCCAAAGAAGAGGCATGGGGTGGGGGCGGCTAGCACGTGACACCTTGTTTCTTGGGACCTACCCTGCTTCTCTGGCCTCTTGTCCTTCGAACCTGCACCCACCAGCTGCCCAGCTTTCCGATCTGGGCACATCCCTGCTGCCCCTGTCCCCACTACCTTGGATCACATGAGTCTCTCGGCCAGGCTAGCAGCCCTGTCTCCATTGCCCTGCCCCCAGCCTGCCACCCCTTGTTGGGCACCTCTGCCCACAGAGACCCCTCTGAGCCCACGCCCACCACTGCGGGAGCCCTCGCTGACTCTCTTGGTTGTGCCCCTGTCCCTCTCTCCCCGTGCTTGTCCTGGCTGCGCCGTCTCCCAGAGGCGACCAGCCACACACTCATGTCACAGCCCCACCCTCCGCCCAAGCACCCTTGTCTTCAGAACTAAAGAGAAGCCCAGAAGTTACCTTCTCTAGATGCTACTGACCTCCTAGGGGTCCCCCAGCTCTTCACTGACTTCCTCATAGAGTCCCCCAGCTCTGAGAGCTGGAGCCCATGCTCCCGGCGCTTCTGACTGAGCCACAGTGTGGTCCCTGGATGCCAGCAGGGTGGGGCCTATCCTATGCTCATGGGGCATGTGCTGAACTAAAGTGGAGAGAGTTCTGACAATGCCCAACACTTCCAGCACTTACCTTGGGCCAGGTGCTGGGCTCAGTACTGAACATCCATGAACTCATTTAGCTTCCACCGTCACCCTCGCTTTGTATCTGATGAAACAGGCGGAGAGAATGAGCTTAAGTAAGTGGCCAGGCACGCCTCCCTGAGTGTCAGGGGCAGGATCGAAATCCAGGCAGCCATGCCTTTGACTTCTACTTTCTACGCCCCCCTGAGCTAGAGCGATGGGAAGGACTCCTGAGGGCTGAGGTCTCCAGGGACACTTCCTGGAGCAGGGGCCCCGTGACCAGGGACAATTTGCTGATTGGACAATGGCTGCATGAGAGAAGTGCTCGCTTGTGCAGATTCTTGTGTTGATACTGTCGTGCTCCAGCTCAGCCTGTCCCCAGCCTGGTGGAGCCCACAGGCTCGTGGAAGCAAGATGACGTGTCAACAGAACCTTGCAAAACCATGTGGCACCAGGCAGGTGGTGAAGGGGAAAGAAAAGACGGCTCTTGGTGGAGCGATGAACTACCTGGGTTTAGAGGGAAGAGGAGGTTCTACAAAGCATGGCCACAGCCAAGGCCAAGGGCATGTACAGCAGAGCAAATGCATGGGCAAAGGCCCCGAGGCAGGGAGGGCTGAGTAAAGCCAGTGTGGCCGCAGTGTTGGGGTATGCACATGGGGTGACCCCTGAAAAAGTTGGAGGGATCCTGGTTATGGGCCTGTCTACAGTGAGGGGCAGGGTCAGAGGTGGAGGTCCTTTTTCTTCCTGAATTCCAGCCTCCTCGGCTGAAACTTGCATTTTCCTTTCTTGGATCTCTAGATTTGGAAATCAGTGCTATTTTAAGCCCTGATTTGGCTCCAGCAGGACAGGACCTATTCCCTGTGGATGCCAAGGCCAAGAAGAGGGCAGCCACATCCAGAGGAGGGCTTGAGAACCCTGCAGATGGGTGGGCTCGCTGCCCATTGGTGATGGGGAAGCTTAGGGTCTAGCACGTAGGTCATGCCCCCAGAGCCAGCAGCACCAGTGACAGGGCAGCAGGCAGGCAGCTGAGCTTCACCTGGGAAAGGAGCGTGTGGGTCTTCGACGTTCTAGATTCAGCTCAGGGCAGGATCAGCCCCTAGAATGGAGAGGACAGGTTGGGGAGCAGAGACTGAGGACCAAGGAAGTGAGTCACGGGGGCAGGAGGAGAGGGTGGTGAGAGAGCGAGCGAGAGAGCTGCAGAGATGAAGAGACAGCACAGGAAGCAGAAGAAAGAAGGGAACTATTTAGGAGGTACCATCAAGAGGCTTCTCTGCACAGGTGCAGGGAGAGTGTGAAAGGAAGGAGGCAGGGATGGAGGCCTGTCACCATTCGGATGGACTCGTGGGGGGAGGAGCAGGACTGGGGATGGGGAGCCTGCCTTTGAACCTGCTAAGTTAGAGAGGCCACAGGCCAGGCAAGTGGAGAAGGGCAGGAGAGCAAACAGGGCTGACACGCAGACAGTGGCTCTCTGGTGGACTTCTAGAAGGAATGGTGATTCTTGCATGCTCCTAATGACATATCAGCAGAGGAAGGAGAGACCACCAAGCCCGGGGTAAGACAAGGGGAGTGGGGCACATTTTCTTGGCACAGTGCTGGAGCCCCCTCCCTCTCTCACCTGGAGACAGGAGCCTGAGGAGTCAGGTGTGCCAACTCCAAGTCGTGCCCAGTGCGCCCCCCCCCCCCCCCGTGATTCCGGGGAAAGGTCAGAATTCAAGATTCACTCCTCACTCCTTGTTCTCACAGTGTGGCCCCCACACCAGCAGCCTCAGCAGCCGCCGCAGCAGCAGCGTCACTTGGACGCCTGTTGGAAGTGCAGAGTCTCAGGCCCTGCTGGCTCAGCATCCATAGCTTAACCAGCTCCCAGGTGACCCACACACACTGGTTTGGAGATACCTAGTCCCAGAGTCCCTAGCTGAAATCCAATGCCCAGGACCCACAGAGACAGTTGGCTTCTGGTTTCATGGTGGCCCTTCCTGTCCAACAGTTTGCAGATTCCTCTGGGTGCGCCAGCTCCCAGCTCCTCTGCTGCGTGAGGCGTGGCAGAACCTCAATGGGCCAAAAGGTGGCCTGAGCGTGGAGATTTCTTTTCTAAGGAGGTCTCAGACGTAGACCTTCTCTGCACCTCTGCCCAAAGCTTTCAGCCCTGCCCTGCCCTGCCCTGCCCTGCCCTCTGGTGGCCACAAGGAGACATAGCCATCTCACATGGCCCCACCTCGGCAACCAGGAAATTCTGAGATTTAAACATTTTTGTTTTAGAGTTCTAAGTTTCCAACATACTTCACTCTAGGGTCATAGGAGTAAGTATTCCATTTTCTGATACACTAAGCCCGGCGGCTATCCTCAGATGTTCTCTGGCTCCCGTGAGACTGTGGAGCACCCAGGGACATGGCTCCAGTCTTCACGCTGTGTGTTTAAGACCAGGAGGGCTCTGAACAGTGGAGGACTGGTAAATGTTTCACAACCAGCTCTAAAATGAGAAGAAGCAAACACATATAAAAAAGTGGGTGATAGGTGGTTTATGGAGATTGCCACTTCCCAGGGTGTAAATGCTCCCACCACTGTAGACTGCAAGCTCCCAGTGGTCTAACAACTGTCCCCCCAAATTCCTGAAAATGTGACACCCGGCTGAGCACACCACTGCCTCTAAACTAGGGTTGGCAGATACGGTTCCCAGTTAACCAAATTTCAGATAAAACAATGTTTTAAAGTGTAAGTGTGTCCTCAAATTGCATGGGACATACTTATCTGAAACAAATACCCATTGTTTATCTGAAATTCCACTCGAACTGGGTGTCCGTGTTATTACTCACCCATTAGAGAGGATTTGCAGCTGGAACAGTGGGGGATCCGGTTGGAGGGCATGTCATCTCCTGCAGCTCAGCCTTCCTCCTTCGCCATCAAGTGCTGTCACACAGCACTAACTGTCCCAAGGCACCATTGCACCATCGGGGGAAGATGCCTGGAGATTATCACATGACCTGTGGTGTATTTCCTCCAAAGCCCACATAGCGTGGGACGCTTCCTTCCCAAGTGTGATTGCAAGAGGATTTTTAGATGGGTGCATAACTTTCCAGTTATGTATTTGTTTTAATGTGTATTAGAGATTTAATCAACACACCCAAGATGTGATTTTGTGAATAGTACTGCCTGGAAGCGCTCTCCTTGTAAAAGAAACTTAAAAATAGGTGTGTTGGTTAAAAATAATAATTCATAAGTAACAGTATAGGCGCTGTGGGCTGAATTGTGACCCCCAAATCCATGTGTTGACATCCTGAAGTCCAGTACCTCAGAATGTGGCTGTATTTGCAGCCAGAGCCTTAAATGTGGCCTATACATTAAAATGAGACTGTGTCGGGGGGTCCTAATCCAGGATGTCCGGTGTCCTTTTAAGGAAAGGATATTAGGACACAGACATGCATGGAAGGAAGGCCATGCAAGGACACAGGGAGATGACCACCATCTATAAGCCAAGGAGAGAGTCCCCAGAAGATTCCAAGCTTGCTGACCCATTGCTTTTGGATTCAAGCCCCGGAATTGTGAGAAAATACATTTCTGTTGTTTAAGCCACTAGCACACTAGTACACTAGGAGCTGTGCCAATGGGGCTAAGATTGTGAAGGGGGCAACCAAGCCACTGGGTCGGAGGCAGCTGGTACGGGGCACAGGCATGGGCTTGGCTGGCATCCAGTTTTGCCCGTTCCTAGCTGTGTGACATTCAGCAAAATCTAAACCTTTTGAATCTCAGTGTTTTGTTTGTTTGTTTGTTTGTTAATTTTTGAACATTGATTTGAGAGAGACAGTGGGGGGCGGGGAGAGAGAGAGAGAGTAATTCATTGGTTGATCCTTGTATGTGCCCTGACTGGGATCAAACCTGCAATTTTGATGTGTTTGGGATCGTCTCTAACCAACTGAACTAGCCAGCCAGGACTCAGTGCCATGTTTCGAAGAAGGGAGCCAATAACAACCGTCTTGCCTGGAAGTGGTAGGATTAAAGATGTGATAATGCATGTAAAATGCTTGGTGCTCAATAACGAACAGTCTCCTTATGGGAAAGCAGGCACTAAGTGGGAGGGATTGCCCTTTAATTTCAGTGCTGAGTAGGCAGAGCCTGGGGGTTCTGAGCCCCTCGAAGTCCAGGCCAGCCAAGGTCAGTGGGTCTCCAGCGACCCCAGAAGCCAGCTCGGGTGCTGCCAGTAGACCTCTAGGGGCCACTTGTTTGTGGGTTTTCTCTCCCAGGATCGAGGAGGCAGGCACTTCCCCATTGCCTGTCTTGGGAAATGGAGACTCAAATTGGAGCGGTGACTTGTTCTAGGCCACCGAGACAGACAGAGTCTGAGCCAGGACCCCGGCGAGAACCCCTGGCGGAGCCCCTGCACTGCCCCCGTCTTCTGCCTTGTGGGAGGTGCCGCCAGCTCGCAGAGCGAGTTCAGAGGACGCCCCGCCCCTTCCCGCCCGCCCTCCGCTCCGGGGGGAAGGGGCGGAGCCTCCGGTGCTGGGAACACGTCGCCACGGCAACGCGGCCATACTGGCCAACCGGCCGGGGGTCTGGGGCTGCCCGCGGCCTCGTGGGCAGGGCAGGTAGCATGGACAGCCTCTTCGTGGAGGAGGTGGCCGCCTCCCTGGTGAGGGAGTTCCTCAGCAGAAAGGTACGTGGCCCGCCCTCCGCAGCGCGGGGCAGTTGCTTTAATTTGGGGGCACCCTGGGGTCTGCCCTGCAACCTCTGCCCCGTCGGGGAGGGAGACCTTCCCCTGCCTGGTGCTTGCCCCAGACGTGCCCGACAGCAGCTCCACTTTCCTGGGCTGGGGTGGGGGGACTACATTTCCCAG
Organism: Micronycteris hirsuta; assembly: GCA_004026765.1. Taxonomy (NCBI): domain Eukaryota; kingdom Metazoa; phylum Chordata; class Mammalia; order Chiroptera; family Phyllostomidae; genus Micronycteris; species Micronycteris hirsuta. Next base: position 20,874 of record PVJI01001851.1, read on the forward strand.
GAACGCTTTCTGTCCCCGCGCACTTCCCACAAGCAGGGCCGCACCGCAGCCGCCCTCCCGGGGCTTGTCCCCTCCCAGGCCGGTGGTGGCGGGACGCGGCCCAGGGACTACGACCCAGCGCCTTCTCCCTGACAAGCTCAGCCCAAGACTGTGCTGCCAGGAAAATCTGCCCCCAAAAGGGAGCCCAAAGGGCTAGAAAAGTTCTTGACAGACTCTCCAGCCACGTCCATCAACAGCTCAGTCGTTGCAGTGGGTTTTGTTTTTAAGTTCTGTTGTCTTGGCCCAGCAGAGTTTTTGGAGTGATCAAAGGTTGGGGAGGCCCTTGGCTCTCCTCTGCCCTGTCAGTGGAGGTGAGGGCACGCCATGAAAGAGGTGGCTGGGGGTCATGGTGAAGGAGAGCATAGGGACAGCACCCATTAGTCCTACACGGTGACTGAAGGCTGGCCGCCTGTCCCGTGTCTTGGGTCCTGGAAGGCTGGGTGATGGGCGCTTGTCTGGGATTAAAACATACACAGAGTAAACGATGTTTTTGAATGGAGGAAAGGGGAAGGGCTTGGAGTCAGGGCAGTTCAAATGTCTGCCACTAGCTAGCAGCGAGAGCTTGGGCATGCCACTCGCTGCCTCAGTTTCCTTACCTGTAACACAGGAGTAAGAAGACTTTCCCTTGGCAGATTTATAATGAGGATTAATAATGATATATGGGCAGCTCCTAAGCATTGTATGGCGCACATAGTAGGTATTCAACATTATTTTCTCCCCATCTCTGATGTGCACTTGTTTTGAAAGTCTTTGTTTGCTTTTCAAACGTATTTTTATTAAAACATTTTTTAAAGGCATGTGGCTTCACTGTATCTGCTTTATTGTTACGGGTACTTGACTTTTCATCACCCAGTCCCAGCCAGACATTGGATTATCAGTGACACGCCCTGGGACGCTGACCACTGCTGCCATTTTTTAAAAGTCCAGTCACCAAGCAAAACTCCCAGTTTTCCTCATGCCTTTTCTTTTTTGAGTACAAACAGATTCCAGGGTCCTCACCTGATATCCAAGTCTCCCCTTGATCTCAGCTTACCATCACAGGCTCCCTTCTAGCTTCTTCCTCATGCTCTTCCCTGTTGCGCCAAGTCCCATGTCCTTCCAGAGGTCTTCTTGGGTAAAGCTCATTGGAATGACGGGCTCATCTTGTCTGGTTTGCTCACCAACATGCATGTTATAGTTTATACATCTGCCTTTCTCTCCTGCCAGATGGGTGCACAGAGCCGACCCCTGGACCTCAGCAGTCATCTGGTTCACCTGGCTTCTTTGCCACCCCATTTTATTTGGGTACATTAAGGCCCTGAGAGAGGAAAGGGGCTGCCCATAGTCTCCCAGAAAGTCACTGAGAGCTGGGACTGCAGCTCAGGTTGACTGCTTTTCTCATCGTCTTCTGCCCTAGGCAGAGACCATGAACTCCCCACAGGGTTTAGCACAAGGTGGGCCCAGCAGTTATAATCACAAGAATCCCCATCATGATTTGAGGTATCTTCTCAGTGCCTGTTTGTTCTCTCAAATCCTCGTCGCTGTCCTGTAAGGCTATCACGAGAGTAGGAGGCGAAGAAACGTGCCCAGGGTGAGCAGGGCAGACTGTGTCACCTTCCTCTGCTCAAAACCCTCCATGAGCTTCCTGTCACAACTGGAGTGAAGTCCCAGTGAAAGTCTCACCAGGGCTTATGACCTGGCTCCCCGCACCCCCTCGGACCTCATGCCCTGACCCGGTGCCCAGCGTCGGTCGTACCAGCTACACTGGCCTCTTTGAACTCACTGAGTGTGACCTCCTCTCAGGGAGAGTCGTTGACAGTCTCCTGGCAACATCAGGATCCACCGAGGTGACTCTCCTGGTGCCCCAGCCTCCCAGGTCCATGGCCCCTCTTCTGCAGTGACCAGTTCCATCCTACCCCACCGCCCTTTCCCGTCACTGTGCCTTAGCTTTGTCATTGCCAGCACCGCCCTGTCCATAGTCTCAGTTCCCAGTCCCCCACCGTCCTTGTTCCCAGCTCACCCCCCACCCCGGAAGTCCGACAGGAACTGTTCTTCAGCCTCGTGCACGTCTCCTGCCACCATGTCACAGCCCATGTCAGATGTGACCTCCAGGAGGGCCAGGGCTGTGATTGTTCACCCGCCCCCGGCAGCTGAACTCGTGGGCTAGTGGTTTGTTCCCTTCGTTTCATGGACGGGAAACTGGAAGACCGGAGTGAGCATGAGGGTGATGCTCAATAAGTAGCTGACTATCTAAAATTGTGTCCTTCATCTTTGTCTCTCCTCTCCCTGTTTGTCTCCATAGTCATGCATATTAGCGCCACGCTGTAAGCTCATCCCTTGTTTATGGCCTGCTTCCTCATCAGATGTCAGCTGCCTGGGACATGGGGGCCACTCTGCCTTTTTCCTTCTGTATTTCCTGCCTCTAGAACAGCCCGGCACATAGTAGGTTCACTACAATGTTTGTTAAGTGGATGAAGGTTGAGTGGACAGGATGGGGCTGAGGACTGGCTAATCCCCAAGGGTGTTCTTGTCCACTGCCCAGTGATTTTCAAATGCCAGCGTGCACCACAGTCCCGGAGAGTTTGGTAGATGTGCCGAGACTTGCTGATCTGAGCTCTTCACCAACCCTCACCGCGGGGGTTTCCTCAGCACGCAGAGGGGTGGGAGAGCCGTGGTCAAGCCCGGATGAAATGCCTGTGCCTGCTCTGCAGACTCAGCTCTGCTTCCAGTTGACGGTCCCCAGTGCTCTCAGGAGTGTCCCTGCCTGTCTCCAGCACACACAGCCTTCTCTTTCTGTCCTCTCCTCGCCCCCGCCCAAGGCTTTCTTTTCATTCTCTTTGGTTCAAGGTTGTGTTCGTACCTCTTGTTTCACAAGTTCTTCTCGCCTCAGTGCATGGCCGACAGCAGGTTTGGTCTTGTTTTCCCAGCAGGGAAAGCCTCCGCTGCAAATTCTGAACACAGGGGCTAGGGGAGAAGTTGGGGCCTGTCTAGCACTGAGGTCTGGATCCTTCCAGAGCAAAGGGTTCTCTTTATGCCAGGTGGGGCTGTTTGCCAGGCATCTTGGCCCCATCCTCCACCATTTGCGTGGCCTGGCAGGTAGCCAAAACTGCGGTGGTTGGTTTTCAAATGAAGGAGCCAGGCTCTGGGGGAACGGCACTTCCCACTGCCAGAGTGTGTCTCAGCTGGGCCTTCTGGGGGTTCACGTCTGGATGATGGAAGGCAGCTTGCTGTGGGCCGGGTCCCAGCATCCTGACTCAGACTGTGTCCGTCAGAAGCCCCGCTGATGACTCCGCTGTGTTGCCTTGGGTGATTCAGCCCTGGCTCCCCATCTGAGAGATGAAAGGAATGAATATTGGCCTTTCTGTGTTTGTTTTTCCTTTGGGTCGCTTTTAAAGCTTCACATTCTGCAGCCCCCAAACGAGGGCCAAACTCAGGGCTCCTGAGCCCTACCTGGGTGAGTCAGTTACCTGAATGTCCCTTTCTTTTTCTATGAAATGGTCTGACAGTGCCAGCCTTACTTTGCTCAGTCCACAGGGCCGTTGTACGATTCAGAATATTAATTATGAGGATGATGTCAAGTGTGAAGGTTACATAAAAATAAATTCTTCAGTCAGTGTTTGGCCTTGGCAATCTCCTCGTGAGGCCAGCAGGGTAAGAACGGCCCTAATAAACATCAGCGGTCTGTTGTTTGTTCTCCGCGTAGGAGAACGGAGGGTTTTGATTTAAAATGGTAAATAATGGTTCGGATTTCTCCCCTCAGGGCTTAAAGAGGACGTGTGTGACCATGGACCAGGAGCGCCCGCGCACTGACCTCAGCATCAACAGCCGAAACAACCTCCGCAAGGTTTTGCATCTTGAGTTTCTCTACAAGGAGAACAAGGTGCGTGCTGTTATGTGCGACGCGGTGTTCTGGAACGGACTTTGGCGTGTCGACGCTTGCGGGGGCCCTGCCAAGCCATCAGAGACGGGGAGCAGGAGGGGGCCGCACCTGCGGTCAGGGAGAAGCAGACCCCGCCAGTGCTGACGAGTCCCGAGCGTGAGTCAGTTTCCAGCCGCCGCCAGGCCCCCGGGCCGTCCCCGGGGCCTACTGCGCATGCCCAGCTGGGAGGCTCACGTTGAACCCAAATCCGTAACAGTTGTTCCCGGTGCTCCCTCCTCCCCGCTGAGGCTAATTTTAGCCAGACCTTCCTTAAGAATATAGTATACGGTTACACTAAAATTTTCCATTCCCTGTCCGCTTAAGAGTTTCCTTCTTCAGTTCTGAGTAGTATCTTACTCCGCAGTTCAGGCAGAAGCAAAGCTTGGGTTCAGCCCTCCCCCAGGTGCATTGGAGTTGAGAATGGGTGGGGGTGGGGGTGGGCGAGGCTTCCCTGACCCCCGCCCTCAGTCCCCCGCCGGGTCACGAGCGTTCGCAGCACCCTGTAGTTTTCTTCTGTTGTGCTTGTTGAGGGTGTAACAGCGTACCTGTGTGGTTGCTTAATCAGTGCCCGCCTACCCCAGTGCCGTGATGGCAGCGGGAGGCAGGAGATGGCATCTGTTTGGTGCGCTCCGGTGTCCCTGTGCTCACCATGTTGCCCGGTGACGCGGTGAATAGTCCGCGTGCATTTCTGGGTTGTGTGACGGACGGATGGACAGACGGACTGAGAGACTGAGTGTGCGGGGGATGAAGCTGCCGTTGGGACCTACGTGCTTGCTGTCTGAAGACAGAATCTCTAGCTGGGTTTGAGAATGGCTCTCCAGCATGTGTTGCCTTGTGGGAGGGCACAGTGTCGGCGTTGGACAGAATCTGATGACCGTGTTGTTTAGCATTTATCACAGTTTTTTAAAAGAGGCAATAAAATAGCTCCTACAGAAGTTCAATATGGAAAACAAGGACCAGAGGCAGTCCTGTTTGAGGTGGAGGTAAGGGGGTCCTGCCTCCCTGGCCTTTGGGGCAGCCCTCCGGGGCGGAGCTGAGCAGCTCCGAAGCCACTGGTGGAATGGGGACGTTGCCAGGGAGCCCCTAGCCAGAGAGAGGTGGCTTGCCACGGCCTGCACAGTCAGTTATGCAGAGGGTGTGAGGCTGCAAGCGGACCTTCCGATTCCTAGTCCTGTCCTGGTAATGGTAACTCTCTTCTCAAATGAAGCTGTAGCAGATTGGGTTGGTGTGGGGCTGGGGCACCCCTGCCCTCCCAGGCTGTTTCTGAGACACCTGGAGGAACCTCAGAATAGCTGGGAAACCATCCGTGTGCATGTCCTAGCCCAGGGAGGAACTTAGGTGCGTTTCCTCCGTAACGTGAAGGAATTTCAAGCAAACCTATAAACCTCAGCCAACTGGTATCAACCTACTGGAACGTTCAGGAGACCAGAAGGAAGACCTTGTGCTCCCCCCAGAGGAGAAAGGGCAGTGGCAGCCAGGTGACGTCCTCTGGGGCCTGGGGGGACACGCGGGCCCTTCCGTCTCCCGTATGCCGTCAGCTGAAGTCCTGTAGACTGCGGCGCTCCCCAACCTTTTGGGCACCAGAGGCCGGTTTCGTGGAAGACAGTGTTTTCACAGACTGGGGTGGGGGGTTGGTTTCAGGATGAGTCCAGCGCATTACATTCAAGCTCACCTCCTGCTGTGCGTCCCAGGACCCAGGCCTGGAGTTTGGGGACCCTGCAGTGGAGAGGCGCCTACTGACCTGGGCACCAGATATTCAGAAATCCTCCGTCTGCTACATTTTGAGGCAGGAGAGTGGACTGTACATTTTAGAAATATTTTTTCACGGGGAGTGAGACAGTTAACCAGAAAACTCCATGAGCCATTCTGGTACAGTGGGGCGTTTAATGTAAATGCAACCCTACCTAGTTTTCTAGAAGTATCTTTGCCGTTCAAGTTATTTTTATTTTTTCGCTCTAATATAGTCTCCCTAAGGTAACTATTATCTAAAGATATTTAAGATATTTTCATTAGGTCTTGATAAGTACCCTGATTATTTGTTTATACAGTAGTTATTTGCTGTTATACAATGACTTGGAACTTATGTTTTGCAGAAAAAATCTATTTACTGCATAATGACTTTTTTTTAAATTTTATTTTATTTTTGTTCAATTACAGTTATTTGCATCCTCTCCCCTGACTGCATAATGACTTTGACCTTCACACAAAGCTAGTGTGATTCTAGGGAAGCCCTGAAATTTCATGTTAATTCCAGTGACTTGTCTTTTCCTCTTAAGTGTATGATAGGAAATGCTTGTATATTGGGTTGGCCAAAAAGTTTGTATCGTTTTTTTCCTTAAGATGGCTCCAGTAGTGCTTAGTTGTCTTTAACTTCATTCGAAACACATTTTTTAGATTATGTTGGGGCCATACAATTCTGCTGTGTAGGTCAGGGCAGTAGGTGAGGGAAGGACTGAACGTGCCCAAGGGCTCCCCCCAGGCCGGGCTCCCCCCAGGCCGGGCTCTCTGTTTGGCGCTGCATTACTCTGATTGCAGACTCCCCAAGTGCCCATGTCTGGCTGCGCTTCCCAGGGGCCTGGCGTTTCTGGGTAAGTGGTGTGGGCCCTGACACGGTTTTGTGGCCTGGCCCTGGCGGCCAGCCTGGGGGTCACGGTGTGGACAGCTGTGTCTGTCCCCATTTCTTAGGGGAATTTGAAAAGAAATCAGGCTCTAGCCTTTGTGGTTTTGGCTTCGTGAGACTCAGTGGGGTCTGGGGATGTGTATTTAAATATTCTCCTAAGGTAATATTTGGTCCAGTCAGGGTTAGGGAATGCTGATTTTATTCATTTCTAAAACCGACCGCTGAACAGTTTCATTGCATCTTTTTGTTTCTTTAAGACTGGGGTGTAGACCAAGTCAGTCCTGACCGCTTCTCTGTGTTCTTTGCAATAACCTGCTGCTGCATTGTGTCTGAAGTCCCTGAGTCCAAGGTCATGTGCAAGATACACCAAGTAAGGGAATATTCAGGCCCCAGATATTCACAGACTGTGGAGTCAGCGATCCTAAAGGCTTCATTTTTTAAATGAAAGGGTATATATTTTACAGAGTTATTCCCAGGAGAAAAAAGCACGAGGAGATTCGAATTGCACTTGAATCACCTGGCTTATGCACCGGAGGCTAGTTCTCCTAGGGTGGGGATTTTTGTCCTCGTCTCTGTCGCAACCCAGCCCTTCACCCTCGTCGGCAGTCGGTGGCCCTCTTCACAAAGAGCGTGTGACTGAGAAGTTGATAATCTTATGTGAAAGAATTAGCATGGCTGTCTTTATCATCCTTCCTGTGAAGCTGTACATGCAATTAATGATATTTTTTCTTCCACTGATAGGCAAAGGAAAATCCTCTAAAGACCAACCTTGAACTCATTACCAGATATTTTCTGGATCACTTCGAAAATACCACTAACAATTTTGCTCAAGAAGCACCGATGCCTGCACTCTCACTTCCAAAGAAAAGCAACAGGTTACCGCTGAGATGCTCAGAGGCCACGCTGGTAAATATATACGACCTTGCAGATGAAGATGCGGCGTGGAGAACATCACTGTCGGAGGCGAGCAAAGCCAGGTATCTTTTCTATTTACCCTGTGGATTAGTTTCCCGTTGCTGCTGCAACAAATCACTGTAACCTCGGGCTGTAACAGTCAGGGTTCTCCAGAGAAACGGAACCAACAGGAACTAAGAGGATATGTGTGTGTGTGTGTGCGTGTATGTGCGTGTGTGTGTTTGTGTGTGTGTGTGTAGAGATTTATTTTTGGCTCATGTGATCGTGGGTGAGAGCTGGCAGGTCAGAAATCCGGAGGGCGGCCTGGCAGGCTGGCGGCTCAGGCAGGATTTCTGCCCTACAGGCTGGGGGAGAGTTACGTCTTCACTGGGAAGCCTCAGCTTTAGCTCTTAAGGTCGTCAACTGGTTGAGTGAGGCTCACCCATGTTATCTAGGGCAGTCTTCTTTACATCACCTGATTGGAGATGCTAATCACATCTAAAAAACACCTTTAGGGCAATATGTAGGGTAGTATTTGACCAAACAACAGGGCACCATAGCCTAGTTGTTACACAAAATTTAACCACTATGGTCTCTTAAATCAACTGAAATTTGTTACCTTGTAGTTCCAGAGGTCTGAAGTCCAGAACTGGTCCCAGCGGATTAACGGTGAGGTGTCAGTAGGGCTCGTTCCCTCTAGAGACTTTGAGGGGAGAGTCTGTTTCCTCTCCCTTGTTCAGCTCGTGGCGGCCACCACCTGCATCGCTTGGCTTGTGGCCACTTCCTGTCTTCTTTGTGGCCACATCATCCCACCCTCTCCTGCTACTGACTCTGATCCTCCTGTCTCCTTCTAATAAGAACCCTGGGATTCCACTGGGCCCACCCGATAATCTGGCGTAACCCCCCGCCTTACAGTCTTTAGCTGATCACACCTGCAAGGTCCCTTCTCCACGTAAGGTAACGTATTCCCAGACTCCGGGGGTTGGGATGCGGACACTTTGCGGGGCCATTATTCAGCCTTCCGCATGCTGTGCTTTCAGGACCGCTGTCCCGGAGCACTGGTGCCTTCCTCTGGAGGCCGTGGGGACGGGCCACTGTGTGGTGGGGACACTTATGACTTAAAGTGTTTAATTTTTTAAAGTATATTTTATTGATTATGCTATTACAGTTGTCCCATTTTTCCCTCCCTTTTGCCTGCCTCCTCTCCCTTTTACCCCACTTCCCACCAGCATTCCCCCCCTTAGTTCATGTCCATGGGTCGTACATATAAGTTCTTTGGCTTCTCCATTTCCTATACTGTTCTTATTAACCTCCCCCTGTCTATTTTGTACCTACCAATTATGCTTCTTATTCCCTGTACCTTCTCCTCCATTCTTCCCCCTCCCCCTTCCCGCTGATAACCCTCCACATGATCTCCATTTTGTATTCCATGATTCATAAGGTTTGGGGGCTTGTTTTGTTAGAATTTATTTATTTATTTTTAAAGATTTTATTTCTTTATTTTTAGTGAGAGGAAAGGAAGGAGAGAGGGAGAGAAACATCAGACTCTCACATGCCCCAACTAGGGGCCTGGCCCGCAGCCCAGGCAGGTGCCCTGACCAGGAATCAAACCTGCGACCTTTTGGTTTGCGGGCCAGCACTCCATCCGCTGAGCCACACCAGCCAGGCTTGTTAGCATTTTTTTTAAGGCGACAAAACACTGGAGAAATGGGAAAAAATCTGAAAAATAAGGCCCTAGGGACTCTTAGGAAGAAAATGAATTGGTGTTCTTGACTGAACCTCAGTTATTTGGGAAACTGTCCTATTTCATTACCATCTGAACACTCGCGTGAGGCCTCTGAGAGGAGCCTCGCCTCCTGGGGACGGGCGTGAGCCTCCAGTGCTGTCCAGACGCCTTTCCCTTGCTGAGGGGAGCCAGAGCTGCGGATGCAGGCGTCAAGGTGCCAGAAGGTGACGACATTAAAACATTAACTCAAGGCTTACGATGTGCACATTAACGAGGGTGGATTGAAGAAGATGTTTCCTCCTTCATACACACTTACTGCCTAGCTGGGAAATGAAATATTTCTGAAATGATAGAAAACTGCAACACAGTCGTTGAAGTGCCTGAGTTCCACCCAGTTGCCCAAGCTCAAACTTGGCTGTTGTCCTTGACTCCTCCTTGCCTATTCATTTTGCATCTCTGAGTCCTTAACGAGGGTGAACTCTTTCCTGCTTCCCCTGGAGGACCAGGGCTCTGCCCTGGTCTCCAAGACTCCAGTGACCTCCTTGAATGCACCCTGGACCTAGGACAGTGTGAACTTTCCGCAAACAAGTCTGCTAGGCTGCTCCGCCGCCAAAAGGCCTTCAGATGTTCCCTGTAGCTCTTAGGTTGAAATCCAAACTCCTTAGGTTAGGAGTGACAAAGCCCTTTCTATGGTCAGTGCCCACTGCTCACCCAGGTTCACCCAGGCTCACCCAGGCTCTCACCCAGGCTCATGCAGGCATGGGTGGCTTTTACCAGCTAACACCTGGGGGCTTCTCCTGCTCCCCGTTTGCCTGCCATTCTTTCAGACTCTGCTGTTGCCTTCTCTGGAAGCCCTCCTAGATTTCCCCGGGCTGTTTCCAAATCCTTCCTCTGCTTGACACGCCCCTGTCATAGCTCACGTGCCCACTTCTCTCTCGCGTGGCCCAGTGCGTGGTAAGCGGCTTGGCACAGCAGGTGTTGGTGCGCTGTCAGGCCCGAGTCCAGGGCGGAAAGCAGCCTGGCCTGCGTCAGGGAAGCTGGCTCTGCGTGATCGCAGATCAAGTCTTCTTTACCCAGGTCCCTGTCTCCTTCCCATTCCCATTCTTTCTCCCTCCTTGCTGCTCTGTCTCTCACCTTCTTGCTCTCTTTCTCTCTCTTTCACTCTTTCAATGCCAGGCAGCCCAGAAAATGAAGCCGTTGGCATGCCCGACCTTACTGACCTTCACTGCGCTGTCGGGAAGGCCGGGTTTGCTGGTGTCCCTGTGGCGTGCAGCGTGACTGGGCTCCGCTTGTCCGGTCCAAAGGGAAGGGCTGCAGTTTTCCTTAGTCACTTGGGTCTAGGATAAGGAACTCTTTATCGTGGAGAATATAGGGAGTCCTACCATGGGTCATCATCAGCTCTGATTTTGTTTCTCGTTTCCCGGTCTCCTCTTGTAGGCCAGACTTGCCCTGATGCGCAAGTATTTTCTGCCCTTTACCTTTGACGATGAAGCACAGGCTGGCTAGAAGTCACCCCGGATCTGTGAACGGGCTGGCTGTGAGCGCCTGCTGAACATGGAGTTTTTTATCGTCGTTAGTGATTCCCTTTGAGAAGTTCGTTTTAATGGAAATATTCTCCTTTTTTGCAGACACGGCAATCACGATGGGGATGTACTTGGTAATTTTGTATCATCCAAGAGGCCCCCGCACAAGAGTAAGCTGATGCAGGCTGTCCCGGCGGAAGGCCCTCCCGCTGCAGCCCCCACATGGGAGAAGACGGACAAGCCCCCCTCGTCAGAGCCGTCCCGGGACACGAAGAGGGTGGGAGAGAAGGCCAGGCCGAAGCCTGGCCTGATTGTCCGAGGCATGATGGCCGGGCCCACCGCCAGCTCCCCACAGGTTGCCGCTCCTTTCTGTCAGTACAAGTGTGGAAAGTGGGCACCGGCCGGCATTCATGTGGTGGTACCCCACAGGGAGCCCAAGGAGGGGGTCTGTGTGGTGGGAGTGGAAGGACACCCCTCTGTGTTCTCCCTGGCTCTGCTGTCGACTCCTTGTGGGGGCACGGGCCGTCCTCATCCCCTTCCTTGCCTCAGTTTACCCATCATGCCAGTGAGGCAGATGCCGTGGTTTTCCGTTGCTTTGCTGAGTGAGAACACATCTACCCAGCTTTATCTTTGCCGTTCAGGAGTGGGGGAACTCATCTGAGCCAGGGGAACTTCTTTTTTATTTTTTAAAACATGATACTTAAAAAAGAAAAAGAAACCCTAATCTTTGTAGTTTTATTTGCTTTGATTAAAAAAAGCATTCTAAATGTTGCACACTGTTGTTTTACAGTGTCCCTTAAGGAGGGACTGTGGTGGGGTCCCGTGAGGTGGGGAGACTAAACCAAACCAGAGGATGCATGTCAAAGGACTTTGTAAAACAACAAAGTGAAGTCCAATGCCAGCCTCAGAGCGTGGTATCAGACAAAGCAGGCGCCTGAGCAAACCACAACTCGGGGGTGTGTGTCCACGGCTGGCATGTGTCACCTCTGCTCTCACCTGCTGCCCAGCAGGCAGGTTGGGTGTGCGCAGTGGCTGTGGGTGCTGGTCCTGCAGAAGCCCTGCCTGTGGAAGACGCGGACCCCTCCCCACCTCTGCCCCCATCTTGTGCGGTTTTCGGACACTGTCTATTTCTCTTGGCGGTGGCCTTGTTTGTTAGACGGGTGTCTCGGGCCCTTCAAGCTCTGGGGTCCCGTGGCTCCGAGGTGGTTGTGCAGTGGTCTCGGTGGCCAGGTCAAGGGAAGCGTGGGTCTGCTCCCTTCCGTGGGGTTCAGGCCACACTCTGACATCGTGTCCCATCCCAGGTGTCTTGTGCTGGAAGAAGGACACTCATAAGCTGGACCGTGTCTAGAGGAAAGGAACTAGGAAGGCGAAGAGTTTGGAGGAAATCAAGAGATTTGGGAGTGTGTCTTTAATCTTCAGAGGAGAAGGCTTGTGGGAGGTGGGGCAGAACAGAAGAGCGTTCTTCCAGCCTGGCGGTAGGAATGGTGTCGCCCCAGGATGGCGAATACGGGGCTTTCAGGCGACTACTCCACGCCACTGCCTGCCTCTGTGCCCGTGGCAGACATCGCCAGGTGATCTCAGTGCCCTTGTTCTTTTCAAGCCTGGAGGAGCCTTCAGGCACCGTGGGCTGTTACTCCCGGCGGATGGGCTGGATTTTGAGTGAGATGAGCCCCATCCGCCGTCCAACTTGAATGTAGGCTGCGAGCTCCGGATGGCCCAGGGCATGGTGCATGGTCCTCTGTTGGACTAGGTGGGCAGGCTCGCTTGGCGGCTCCAGAGAGTATGCCAGGACCAGGGGGTGGGGCTGGAGGAGCGGCTCTCAGCCCCGCCCCTCAGCAGTGGGAGGGGCCTTTTCCAAGGGAACTAGGCTAGCCAGGGAGTTCAGGCAAAGCCAGACACCCCCTCCGCTGGGGACGTTGTTGAAGGGCTTTCTGTCTGGTTGCCAGTTCAGAACCCAGAGGGCTTTCGTTTATGTGTCTTGTATCTGTGGACATTTACTGTATCAGAAATTAAAACTGATCTCCTCTTGGTCTTTTGGCTAAGGTCAAGTGTAGTAATTAAAACTGAGAAATTAAGGAAAGACTTCCTTGTTAAATCATTAAAAATAACAATAGTAAATACGTTACATTGAACACAAACAACATATTTTAAAAACCCCTATATTTTCCGAAATAAAAAAAGTAGTGGGGTAAGGAGCACTATTTTACATTTTTGCAAATCTCTTTCATGTCTCAGTAGAAGATAGTTCAAGTCTCACGTTTGCTTCTGCGCTCAGCCTGCTGCGTTATGGTGTTTTGGCTGAAGTAGCTGAAGAAGGTCTGACCTCATACAGATATGTAACTAGAAGAGGTAGAAGTATTTTAATAGTGTTTTTAGAAAACTCAGGGTATTCCTTGGTACTACACCCAGACTGGACAAGTTGTAGCTTGTTCATGTGGAATCTGAAAACACACCGATGAGCTTTTGTCCATTTCTATCGGTCTGGCTTTCACTTTGAATGAATTCTTTACCAGTGTCGTTTGGGAAATGTTGGTTTACCGACTTATCTTCCAAATATCAATACATTTCCTTATTTAAAAAAAAAGTTTAAAAAGTCACATCTCTTGGCGTTAACGCCCAACCCATCAGAACAGTGTTTAAGTTCTGAGAAGTACTGAAGCTCGCAACGACAGATCCAAGTTTCCTCAAAGAGCAGTTTTTACCTGAGACTTGTATTTTATCACTGATGACAACACACCACTTATTTATTCCCTGGGAAGGGCCAGGCTGCATGTGTTTTTGAGACGCGCCCGCCAGATCCCCAGGTCTGCGGAACCGCAGCTCAGTTGTCTCAGGAAAAGAAGTCGCCGGTCCAGCTCCCAACTCAGACGTGTGACGAGTGCTTTTCCTCGAGACAGGCGTCACCCTGTGGGTGAGGCAGATCTCACACACGTCTGATGTTGTCACACAGACTGTTAAAGAGATGGGCACCCTGGGGTCCCGGTTGAAGAGTATTAATAATGCTCATGCCTGAGCTTGGACATTATCGGCATCAGCATTTTTCTTACGCATTTTCCTTGCAAGCGGGGTGAGTGCCGAGGGTGCCAGTCAGGTCCGGCGGCCCTGCTTTGATTCCTGCTAAGGGCCAGCAGCAGGCACACCCCCACTGCGCACGCCGACACAGTGAGAGAGGCCGGCCTGTCACGTCGTTGTTATGGAAGTGGCTTTGGGTTCCCGGAAGGATTTGGGGACCCCTAAGGCTGGCAGGCCACACTGAGAACCGGTGGGCTGGCCAGACACCCGTGCCCTGTCCTGCCATGGCAGCCTAATGATGAAGCCTGGGCGGCGGAGGCCCCTTTGCAGCCACTGAGGGTGACCGTTGCATCGGCTTTGCCACCAAGAGCCTGTCCGAAACTTCTTTCATCAGTTGTCTTGTGCGCTTTCCCTCTGGGCCGTCTGGATCCAGCGAAGGATAGCAAAGCATGGGCTGTTGCAGAAATTCCCCAGGTTTTCTGGAAGGTGCTTTGTGGGCCTGTGTGCCCCTTGGCCATCCTTTTCGGTTGCCCCAGAGAAAAGAGCAAGACTTGCTGGGTATTTCATCATTCTCCGCTGCTGGATCAGCTCCACACTTGCGGAGGATGAGTGAGAGGCCGGGCGCCCCGCCCAAGGCCCGAGGTTGTGTCTCCTTGGGGATGGTGACTAATGTTTTCCTCACGCGGCGGCAGGGGGTGCCCTGAGTGGCTTTTGGAGGAGGCTTACGGTGTCTAGTAATTTCCGCTAGGCAAGAACGCCGCAGAATTAGCTCTTCTTCCAGCACAGGCTTTGCCATTTGGCTCAGGATTAATTCTGGAAATTCTGAGAGCTTCCGGAAAAGCCTGGCAGGTGTATTTTTGTCCCCTACTTCCCCAGCCTAGATTGGTAACAGCATGACTTAACCATTTCTTCAGTTAATTATGGATGTAACAAAGGACATACCAGTTGACTCCTTTGGATTTCCTTCATTTCAAACACTGAGCAAATCTTGGTGCCTCCTAGGTGTGGGTCCCTGGGCCGGGAGCTCCATGGACACCAGAGATGAGTGAAGGATGGCCGCTGCCACTCCTGGTCTATGGCGGGGGGCGGGGAGGGGCCTCAGTGGAGTTGCGCAGTGGTAGTGAACACTCGTGAGCGGCTGCGACGGGTCTGGCCGTGTTCTGGTGCCGTCTGCGGGCCTCGGCTTTAACCACACCACGAGCCCGTGGGCGACGGCCCCACGGGTCCCCGGGCCCTGCCACAGAACCTTTAGGCCACGTGTGTTCTGGAACTTAGAGTTTTTTTCCAGTAAGGAAATGCAGCTCGTAAACCACATGCCGTATCACGCCTGCAGTTACATGGTGTGTGGTCTTTGCAGAATAAAAACATTTACACGTCTGCAGCTAAACCTGAATAGTCCCACTTAAGAAAAGATTTAAGTAACCTCAAAGCAGCTAAAAGAATTTGTTACAGGACTCCAGAAGAATTTTTGCTTTGGGATTCAGAAATTGCAGACAGTGGCTTGTGGACAGGTTGCGTCACAGGGGAGGGAAGTGAGGGACAGAGAAGTGCCATAACTTGCCTCAGGGGACCCAGCTGGTGGGTGGGGACATGGGAGCTGGAGCCCAGGCCCGGCCTGGGGGCCCTGCCTTTCCCTGCGCCCCCCGCCTCTATAAGGGTGCGGGAGGAGAGCTGCTGTGGACTCCCGGGGTTTACGCAGGTGGGGTGCGGGGATGCACTGTGGAAGTGGTAGCCTTTGCGTATCTTGTGAAGGAGCGGGTAGGACTTTAAGAGGAGGACCTGGGGGTGGAGAAAGGCTTTCCTAGGGGAGGGAACATCATGGGCAAATGCTTGAAGTGGCATCAAGCATGTTTCTGCCTCGCTTGAGGGGTTCCTCATTGCGTTTGTCCTTGTCCCTTTCAGGACTCGCTCCGAAAGCGCTCCCTGAGGCGGCCGCTGACCTTGAGCAGCATGGCTCAGCCCCACGAGGAGGAGGAGGGCTGCGGAGTCCCTGAGCTGCCCACCCACACCCCGGCCTGTCCCGCTCCACAGGAGAGCCTGGCTTCCAGCACCTGCTGTACCGCCAGGAGCCCCCTGGGCCAGCTCAGTGAGCCCACCGCAGAAAAGCACGGGGCCACACCCAGCAGCCCCCCTCGCCTGCCGAGCCAAGGGCTGCCCCAGAAAGGGAGCGGCAGGGGCAGAGGTCTTTCAGGAGACAGCCCTGTCATGGACTGCGGCCCGGAGGCCAGCAGTACGCCTTTGAAATTCTCCTTGCCCTGTGGGAATGCCAAGTCGACCCAGGAGAGGCTGGAAAGAGCGTTCAAAAGGCAGGGGAACCCGATCCTGCCCCTCAGGTGAGCATACTGGGCCCAGGTGATGCCTCTTCCCAGAGAACCTTCTGGCCCTGGTGGCTCCTTGGCTCACCCGGCGAGGCTGTGAAGCGGGAAGGCAATCGCAGTGACTGTCGGGGAGAAAACAGCCCCGAGAGCCTGCACCCATGGGAACCTGCTGGGGAGGGTTCTCCGGCCCCTCTCGCTTCTTCCCAAGTCAAGAAGGCTTTAGCAGGTGGTCCTCACACAACCTGCAGCAACACGGTCAGGCCGACCCGGTGGAAGAGATGCTTTCCATGGGAGGCTTCGAGGCTGGGTGACGAATCGGCGCCCCCGGGCTCCTGCGGGGCTCTTTTTTACCCTGTTCTTCTTGCACAGTAGACCTTGGTGATTCCTACAGTGGTTTTTTTTTTTTAAAGATTTTATTTATTTATTTTTAGAGAGAGGGGAAGGGAGGGAGAAAGAGGGGGAGAGAAACATCAGTGTGTGGTTGCCTCTCATGTGGCCCGTACTGGGAACCTGGCCCGCAACCCAGGCATGTGCCCTGACTGGGAATTGAACCAGTGACCCTTTGGTTCATAGGCCAGCACTCAATCCACTGAGCCACATGAGCCAGGGCATACAGTGATTGATTTTTAATGTTAAAGCATCCAACATTCCTAGAACAAACCTTGCTTGGTTAGGATAGATGGTCTTTTTACATATCATTGGGTTCAATTTATTACTGTTTTGTGCAGGGTTTTGTGAAGGAGGATTTGGTGAATTTCCTTTCTGGCAACAGCCTCACCAGAGCCTGGTGTCTAGGATAGGCTAGAAGCCATCCCTCCTTTCCCGGTCTGTTGCAGAGCTAGTGTTGGATTAGTGGTGTTTCTTCCTTAATTACTAAGAAAAATTTACCAGTGAAGGCTTCTGAGCATCGAGTTGAAAGATTTTCAATCAAAAACATTTTTTAAGTCAGGTTTTCTATTTTTTTGTGTATCCATTTTGCAAGTTGTATTTTTCCAAGGAATTCTACCATTTATCTATATTTAAAATTTATTGGTGTGAAATTATATACATATGATACCCTCTTATTATAATGTAAAGGCTGTATGATCTTTGGGGCTGTCTCTGCTTTTGTTCCTGACACTGGTTATTTGTGTCTTCCCTGTTTTTTGACTAGTCTTACCGGGAGTTTATCAATTGTGTACTATTTCAAAGAGCTAACTTTTGGTCTTGTGTATTTGTTTTCCATTTCATTGATTTCCACTCCTGCTGTTCTTCTTTCTTTGAGTTTAACTTGCTATTATTTCCTCTCTTGTCCGTATGGGTTTTTACAGACTCTCGTCTGGTGCCGTTCTGTCCCAGTCGTCCTCCTTTGTCCCCGTTTGCGGGTGGCCCCTTCCCCCCAGTCAGTGTTGTCTGTGTCCCCCGCGCTGATGGGCTGCACGTTCATTTGCTTCTGCTGAAGTACTTTCTTGTTTCCACTGTGGTTTCTTCTTCTGACCATGGATTGTTTAGACACGTATTGATTAATTCAAAACGTTTAGGGTATTTTTCTGGTTATCTCTTTGTTTTTGATGACTAACATTTTCACTTTGGTTCTGTCTACTCTGTATGATTTCAGTCCTTTGGTATTTGCTGATATTTCTGTCTGGTCCAGCCTGGGGCTAGACAGACTTCCCCACGGCACCTCAGGCCCAGGGGGTCACCTCACATGGTTACATGGGGGGAGGGGCCAGCCCCTGTCTCTGCTGAGAGGAGAAAGGGTATGGCTGAGCCTAACCTTCCCCTTTTCTCTCTTCCCCAGTTAGCCATGCGGGTAAGTCCTTAGAATGGAGTGAGCAAACGGGAGGGGGTGAGAGTTCTGTACCAGGTGGAGACCAGCGTGGCTCCCTCCAAACTCCCAGAAGACACTGGGAGCTGAGAACAAACACTCGTTCACCTAGCAGCTGTTATCCCCATTTTCCAGAAGAGGGAAGTGAGGCACAGAGCACTGGTGGACCTGCCAGGGTTCTGGGGGATGCAGGCCCAAGGGCTCGAAGTCTGGCGAGCGGAGCTCGGGTTGGATTTCAGCTATCTCTTGTCTCCTCAGGCATCTTGGTGCTGTGCGCATGCGGCGTAACTGTGTGCAGCCCCCTCGGTCTGAAGTCAGGGCCACAGTTACACCGCTTGCCAAACCTGACTGCACCCCCTGCCCTCGCTCGCCCGCCCATCAGTCCTCTCTCCCCATTCATTTCCCTCAGTTCAGTAAACGCCGGTGTCAGTCCTAGTGTGTGCCAGGTCCTGTGAGCTCCCCGGGGTGAGAGAGACGTGTGCAAAGGTGATTCTTGGAAAGCATGACAAAGGACGGTGAGATGACAGCAGCGCCGGCCTGTCCGCGTGGCACACGCTCCCTCACTCAGCCCTAGGGAGGCTGGAGGAGAGGTGGACGCGTGGAGCCTTCTCAGGGCCTGGCGGCATCAGGTCAGGGCAGGTGGTGGCAGTCACACTAGGGGCGGGCGTGGCTGGGGGCGGGGCGGGGGGGCGGGGCAAGCCTGCGGCCTGATGAGGTGTCAGGGGACCGAATCTCTGTGCAGTCAGGCTCTTCCGACGCAGGTTCCTCAGTGCTACTCAGTTGCTGATGGGACTGTTCTCTGCTTCTGTTTTTGTTTCTCTTCTGTGTCCTTTGATCTTAGAAGATGTTTAGAATACATGTCATCTGGGTTCCCACTGTGGGGGATGAGGCTGTTTGGGGCCATCTGTCATTTATTACTGGCTTGTCAGGGCCGCCCTGACAAGTTTGGCGAAGGGCGGTTCCCTGGAGAAGGGCGCCTCTGTGAGTTGTCAGCGGTCACCATGGACAGCACCTGGAATGGGTGTGCCCAGCCGGGGGCATCTGGGCGGGGCGCCCCTGTCTTCTGTATCACTTCTCCTGGCTGCTTCTACACCTGCCCAGCTCCCGGTGTCATGATATAGATGGACAAGCTGCAAAGCCTATGGATGCCATCACTCTGGTGCATGGGGTGCCCTGGTGAGGCGGGCCCGCGTGGAGGCGACAGGCGAGGAGGCAGAACCCAGAGGGGAGACAAGAGTGATTCAGGCCCACGGTCAGCCCCTCCCGTCGCGACCCCGCAGCCCTCATGGCTTTGTGGCTGTGTCATGTCCAGTAGTGTCAACTAGGCGAGAGGTATCTCTTGATGCCCTTCTTGGAGCCCAGAGCCGGCACTGGGGACCGATGAGAGAGCTCCCAGGGCCCACACAAGGCTCTCTGTAATTGGATGCTGAACTGTGGCCCTCACAGAGGGGCGGAAGCCGGGGGACCGGGCAGCAGGGTCGTGTTCAGTGCAGAGACTGTGTGGTGGGCTGGTGCCATCTGGTGAGGAATGGCTCTGATAACCTGCGCTGTCTCGCGTGGGTCTCTGCGGCCTGGGCCCCGCCAGGGCCCCAAAGCATCGTGCCCCTGCCTCTGTGTTGGATGGAGCCAGTGGTCAGTTCAAGGGACTAGTGAATCTGACCTTGTCAGATTTTCGGGTTTTGCAGGAATTGGACAGCAGGTGTCAGCAGATCGTCACCAATCTTTAGGACTCCAGCGACTGGTCACCTTGCTGCCTGATTTCCCTCAGCAGACCCTCCCAGGCCCCTGCTAAGAAGGACGCTGTTGTGGGAGACAGATCAGCGACTCCCACCCCCTCCAAGGTTCCCAGCCCCTCCTGGGCTCTGGGTCAGGAGCAGGACCAGCAGGCTTACCCATCTGGGGCTTGCCTGGGAACCTAGCAGGGGGTGTGGCATTGGCGGTTTATTGACTGCTCCCCACAGCTGAGCCTCCCCGGTCTGACGGCACCTGCACCACACGGAGCAAATAAGGGGTAGACCTTCCATTTTAGTTTGTCCCTGTGCATTATTTGGACTTGATGTCAGACTGTAGAGGTTTGAGATCAGCTGATTCTTGAAAGAAGCACGGCACACAGTCGCTTTCCTGTGTGCCAGAAGCCCTGCATGGACAGGGGGCCTGCCCGGGGCTCCCAGGTGGGTCCAGCCTTGCCTCCATAACCACCTCCAGGGCCCTGTTTTCTGTGGCAGGCACGCTGCCCGCCCCCTTCCAGCCTTGGTGCCCTGTGCTCATCTCTTTCCACCTCTTACCCACATTTTCCCTCCATGTGTGCCCCCAGTCCACAGAGGAAGACCAGTTCTCTCTCCTTCCGAAGGCTGGCTCCTCCCTTGCACACGGGTGAGATTACACATGAGACACAGCTCCAGTGTGCATGACATGCCATCTGGAGCCCCCATTATGGGGAGCCGGTGCCCTGACCGTGTGCTGCACTTACAGCTGCTGGGTACCTTCGGTTCCAGTTTCCGAGGCTTTGACCCAATGCCTCTCCCAGGGGAAAGGGGCTTCCTATGACTCAGATTTCCTTTGAGATCAAGAAATGTGGCTGAAGAGGTGACAGAGTGTCCACACCTCTCCTTGGAAGGGTGAGTGATCTCGTTTTGTCCATCTCAGGATGTCAGGGTGGCAGCTCTGAGATCCTCCTCTGCCCGAGGGGCGAATCCACGGCACACAAGCCAGGAGGATGTTCCAGGGGCAGCCGTGGCTGCTCGGTGGAAGTAGGCTATGAAGACTGAGGGGTAGTTTTGGGAGATGAGTGTCAGAGAGCAGGAGAGGTGTGTGGTGATTCTTCTTTCCCGGGTGCCTTTTTTTTTTCTCGCTCCGAGATTCTTACCTGCTGCTCTGCCAGGTAGCTTCCAGCAGACCTTGGGTACCAGAACCCCAGGGAGGCCCATTAGAGGTCAGCGACAGTGCCAGGATGAGATGAAGCAAATGAGACAACCAGGGTGCAGTATTTAAGGAGGCACTCACTTCAAGGTGGTTCAGCTGCGGTCAGGCATCTGCATGAACCCGAGAGCAAGTGCCTCTTTAAATTTTGCACGCTAGGCACCGTGTTTTTCTCACCCTACTCCTGGTTGGGTCCAGAGTCTGGCAGCTTATCTTCTGCTTCTCACGGTATCACGGACAACCCTCCATACAGCATAGTAGTTTGATGACTCCTCTTTGCTTCCATGAACTCCTTGAGGACTGGAGGGGGCGTTCTTTTCTTCTCCCCAGCTGTATCCCTGGACCTGCCGAGAAATATTGAGCAGATGACAGAATACACATACTAGGGAGACTGGAAGGGAAATTTATGTTTATCTGTTTGGAACAGTGTCATGGAAATTGAACTGATCATCTTTAATAGAATTGGAACAATCTAAACTTTATCTTCAAGTTCACTTGTTGGATTTATTTTCACTCATTCATTTTTTATTTATACATTCATTTAACTAATTAGTCATCCAACCAACCAACCCACGAATTTACCATCCCGGCAGCCAACAAGCCCACAAACTTCCATCCCACCAGCTAACCAGCCCACGAACTTATCATCCTACCAACAAACCAGCCCATGAACTTACCATCCCAGCAGCTAACCAGCCCATGAACTTACCATCCCAGCAGCCAACCAGCCCACAAACTTACCATCCCAGCAGCTAACCAGCCCACGAACTTACCATCCCACCAACCAACCAGCCCACAAACTTACCATCCCACCAGCCAACCAGCCCACGAACTTACCATCCCACCAGCCAACCAGCCCACGAACTTACCATCCCACCAGCCAACCAGCCCACGAACTTACCATCCCACCAACCAAACAGCCCACAAACTTACCATCCCAGCAGCCAACCAGCCCACAAACTTCCATCCCAGCAGCCAACCAGCCCACGAACTTCCATCCCAGCAGCCAACCAGCCCACGAACTTCCATCCCAGCAGCCAACCAGCCCACCCATCACAACTGTGCTGGTGCATGTGTGCGCCATCCTGGACGCTGCCTCCTTCAGGCAGCCTGTCCCAGTGTCCCCTCTGCCCCTGCACCTGGACATGGCCCCTCCCCATGGGCCCACGTCACACTGGGGAAGGAGGGCAGGCTGCCTTGCTTCTCCTGCTGGATCGTCAGCTCTCTTAGCGTGGGGGCGAGTTCTCTGTGACCTGCCTCCCTCCATTTTCTTCAGAATTATTCCAAACTTACTGCAAAGAGCTGAAATATTGGCTTTGCCATGGGGGAGAGGAAAGGGAAGTGTGAGGTCATCTCTCCTTCACTCAAGGAGCATGTACAAGAGGGGGTTAGTGATTTAGCAACTAGGAAAAGTCACCTAAAAATAGCATCTGTCCCAGAGCCAGACAGTGGTGCCTGCTGAGGATCTTAGAGAAGGGGCTGCTCCTGGGCTGGGCCGTGAAGCATGGGCCAGGTTGGAGAAGCCCAGTCGGGGCCAGCCAAGGGTCCCATGGCTATGCCTGGACACACTCGCCACTCTTCCCTACCTTCCTGCGAGCCTGAGACTGTTTGGGAATAAGTTTGCTGGTGTCCCTGGGGCCTTGTTCCTAAAGATGAAGGCAGCTCTCGTGATGTTCCTCTGCCCATGTCCAGGGCCTGCCTGGGTCCATCCGCCTGTGTGGACACTGTTGGATAGTGCGCACACATGGCGGCTCGTGGAGAAGAGCCATGCCCACAGCTTTCCCTCAGGACTGGAAAGGGCTTTGCTTTAGGGAGAAGGTGGGCATCCCTGCTCCCACCCTGAGTATAACTGCAGGGCCGGCCGCCCTTGGGCTGGGAGCCCTTCCCCTGCCGGATCCCGGCCATCCTGCTGGGGCGGGCCTTCCACAGGGTTCCCCGCTGCTTCTCCCAAATGATGGCCGTGGGTGGAGTGCTGCCGTGACTCAGGCAGCCAGCCTGGTGCCTCCACCGTGGAAAGGCGACCTTCGGTGCTGACTTCTGTCGGGCATTTTGGGCAGAGTTCTTCAGTCACAAAGATGACCCGCCAAGGCGGTTTCCTGTGTAACTGGATTCCATGTGTGCGCCTCATTCCAGAAAATTCGACTTTGTTTTCTCTGCTCATTCCACAGGCCCTTACTAAAGCCATGGGATTCCTTCCATTTCCTGTTGGGGCCAGGTTCATGGCCATGGGTGGCTCAGAAGTTGAGCCTCTTCCTGATGGAGTAAACAGTGTTTGATCTCACTCTAAATGCATGTTATTCAATTTTATTCAGCACAACAAAGCGTTTATGGAGCGCCTCCTGTTTGTCGGAGTCGTGTTGGGGAACAGACGTGGCAGCCGAGGTTCCTGCCCCGAGGAGGCTGAGGCATCCTTAGCAATAGCTGTTCTGTGAGACTTCAAAAAAACATGAGTGGTAAGGGGACAAGGGCCAGGCGCCATGGAGCTGGAGTCTGGACCATTCCAGGGACAGTGAAGCTGCTGCTGTTTACTGAGTGCCACTATCTGGCAGTCCTGTTGCAGGAATTTTAGATATGTGTTGTCTTTTCATCCCGATGGTGGCACCAGGCGGGTCATTGGCCCCCACATTATAGGTGGGGAGACTGAGGCACAGAATGGCTGACCAGTCTGAATGCATGCCGGCAGTCTGGTCTAGGGGCCTTTAGCCTGTTTCTGGGGGCAGAAGGACTGTGGGGAGCTGGCATTGGCACAGCCTTAGGGGTCGGTCTGGTCATTCCGGGGGTGAAAGGCCCCTGAGCTGAGGGGACAGTGTGAACACAGGCAAAGAGGTGGGCCAGCTGGCGTCGCTGGGGCGCGGGGGAGGGGACCAGGGGACCTGCCAGCTCCGTGAAAGTTGGGCCAGGCAGCAGCAGAGAGGAAGAGCAAGGTCTTTTTTGACTTTGGTTACATAAAGGTGGTTTTTTAAACCAGTCTGTGGTGTGCTTCAGGAAGATCAGTCCCGGGACACCGCAGGACTGAGCAGGGTGACTGGCAGCAGGAACCCGACCTAGAGGGGAGGCTGGGCTTGACCCGACAGCACCAGAGAGCTGAGGATCAGGGCTCTGAGGAGGAGTGTCCACGGGCCTTGGTGTACACGGAGGCCTGGGAGCCTGGGCCTGCGGGTAGCAGAGACAGGGGAGCCAAAGCCGGAGCCTTGGCTGGATCTAGAGGTAGACGAGGTGTCTGTTTCCGGACAGGTCGTATGGAGCTTTGGTTTCCACGGTCGGGGTGGGGCAGAAACACAGAGCCGGGGAAATGTGGGGTGAAAGGTGGGGACAAGGGCGCTTGGGAGGTGCTGGCTTGGGCCTGAGAACGGAAGTCCTTGGAGGGGTGGACATCGCCAAGGATGCATGATAAAGGCACCAGAGGTCAGGGTCCCGCAGTGGGACTGGTGTGATGGGGAGAAAGAGTGGCCAGAGCAGGAGGAGGACCAGGAGGTGAGGGAAGAGAGAGGGTCCCCAGAAAGTGAGCGGTTGGCACTGTCGGACCCTGGAGGAGGTGGGGAAGGTCACTAGGTTTGGTGATGGGGTGGCTTTGGAGAGAGCACTGCCAGTAGAGTGCAGGGGACAGATGGGCAGCCACAGTGGGTTGAGGAATGTTGGGGTAAGGACATGCACAGAGAACAGGAAGGATTTTTAAAGAGATTTTGAGGTGAAGGGAAGTGTAGGGACAGGACAGCAGTTCAGGAGGGTAGAGGTTAAGGGTCAGGGTCTTTGTTTCCAGAACGGCGAAGACGGGAGCAGGTTCGTGCGCCAAGGGCTAGGCGCCAGCCGCGTGGAGGAAGAAGTGCTCATTCACAGGAACTCCTGCGGAAGCAGGAAGCGAGTGCTGGGGTGGGGCCGGGAGGGGCAGCGCCCACCGTGACCAGGTTCATTTTTGGCCACACTCCACAGTGGCCATTGATGTCCGTAATGATGGGCCCAGGGCGTCACAAGCTTCCAAAGGACCTTTTAAATAGCCAGTGAAAGAGCTAGTTCTGCTCCCCAGTGTTCTGAGTTTTTTGAAGTTTATTCCAAATAAGCAAAGCATTGTTAAGTTGTTGAGGACCGCTGTTTGGGAAACATGGCACCTGACCGTACCCTGAGACCCTGGGGGGGCTCTCCCTCTGTGATGTGCTTGTGCCCCTTGCTCGGTGAGGCCCAGGGGGCCTGCGGTTCCCACTTGGACAGATCCGCCCCCTTTAACGCGGTGGCCTTGGGCCTGGTCTTTATTTTTTTAAATCTCGCTGTGGCTCGGTTTTTTTCATTTAAAATATGGGATGATAGGCCCTCCTTTATGGGATTGTTACAAAGAATAAGTGAAATTATGTATCTAAAAATATTTGACCTACAGTAGTAACTTTAATAAATACTAGGTTTCTGATTTACTATTTAGTTAGCCCAACACCTCCTTCTTGAGGTGGATGGATGTGTCCTGAATGAATGAAACTTGGGGAAGAAAGGGATGGGGAGTAAGGGTAGAGCCGGATTATGGAGGATTATGAGGGTCCGAGAGAATGTCCCTTTGGGGGCCATGGCCCAGGGAAGAGAAGCTAAGAGTGCGGCTGGGGCTCCTCTGCCTCGGGGCCAGTCTGTCCTGTGGGGCCTGGCACCCCGGGGGCCCCAGAATTTGCGGATTGACCTCGTCTTCCAGGAAGCATTTCCTCCCTTTTGCAGTGAAGGCCAAGGTGAGGCTGGGCCCATTTGACAACTCTGATGGTTGACAGAGATGTCCACACCCTCCTTTCTCTTTCCCAGAAGCCCCCAGGCCCAGGCCCAGATAGTGGATTGGCCCCTGGAGGTGTGGCCCACGTGACTGTGGCCCTCCTGCTCACAGCTTCTGCACTGGGCCTGGGACTTCGTTAGAGCCTCTGAAGGATGAAGAGAGAGTGCAAGTCGGTGAGGGGAGAGTAGCATTCCTGCTATGGATGGTGTCGCTTCCTCTGGTCCCAGGGTCACTTGGTCCAGCCTTTCTCCCTTTGTATGGAATTTCTTCTGAATGAGAAAAAGGAAACTCAAGCAAACTGAGAAAGTCCCTGATAGAAACTAAGACCAAGTACTCTGGCACCGTCTGTGGACCGGAGGTTCTTTTGCAGGCCCCAGACCCACCTCCAGGATTTCACCTTTGCCTCCTCACTGGGCAGCGGCTCTCTGTGTGTCCGCGCTCCAGAGGCTGCTGTGGGCGCACGAACTCGTAAGGGCCTTCTGACGGGCGTCCAGGCGCCGATGCCAGGCCGCCGAGGAAACGCGTCCACGCAGACTCCTACAACCCAGAGCCTCCCCTGCGCCTGCCCCTCTCTGCTCCTAATAAACCTCAGGTCAGGTTCCAGCCTCGCTGTGGGCAGTCAGGCACCCTTCCAGCCCGGCGCGCTCCTGGGATGCACTAGAAGAAGGAAAGAGAGGTTGAAAGAATCCATTTTAGATGAAAACCATCAGCAATCCTGGCCCATTTAATATTTAATAAAGGCATTACGACAGATTTCTCCTTCTTTTTAAAGAAAATAACTCCAAAAGAGGACACTTAGCAGATGCAGGGATCTGGGAAAGCTTAAGCAGGACCTTGGTTCTTAAAGGGATTGTCATGCAGATAAACCCACGCGAGTTTTATAGATTGCCCTTGGTCTTGGGGTGCAGGCCGAAGCATGTAGGGGTGACGGACCATGATTGCCTTCTGATGGTTCAGAAAGGAAAAGGTGTGTGTGTGTGTGTGTGTGTGTGTGTGTCAGTTCAGAGACAGGAAAAGCAAGTATTGGCGAAACGTTAGCAGTGTGTCCCTGGAAGTGAGGGGCGCACTGGTAACCGCTGCCTCGGTCTCCTGATTTTCAAACTAAGAAGGCAAAACAGCACACGGGAGAAACAGCAGAAGCGAGCAGTCAGGAGGATCTATCTTCCGTCTCTCCGCAAGCGTCGTGCAGTGGTGTAAGCGGGTCACAGGGCGCCCGTAAACGCTGCAGGGTGCGTGAGGTGGTGATATAAAACACAAGGCTCGCCCGAGGAACACCCCGGGCGCAGCCCGGTGCGGCCGCCGACGGGACGTAGCAGCCCCTGCCCTGCTTTATACAGGACGGAACAGGGAAGCCCTTTGACCCCAAGCAGCAGTTCCTGAAACAACAGCTTAGGCATGATTTCCAGATGCGCAGAAGGCCACCTCTTGCAGTGTCACCCGGTGGGCATTAGGAAGCTGATTCCTACCCCGCTCGAGGATCCATTCCCTCACCCCCGCCTGCGGCCCGGGCCAGGAGGCGCACGCCCATAGCCTGGCGATACTGGCGGGCGGTGTCTCCCCTCCCGACCCGCGGGATGTTCTCTGAAACCCCCAGCCCTTTGATTACACCCACGTCGTGAGGCTCAACGTGACATTTCCAGCGGGAGGCTGCCCGACGTGGGTCCAACCGCTCCACATGGTTTTTATATTTGTTCTGGAAAAAGCTCCAGATGCCTCTGGTCAAAGCTCTTCCTGTTGGCCGCGTTGCTGGGGCCATTTCCCGCCCACGCGGTCCCCGAAGGGCTGCGGGCTGCAGGCCCCGGCACGTCTGCCCCAGGGGACAGGTAACGGAGGCCGAGGGTGCCGCCTGGAGACGCAAGGACTCTGGGGGGCTTCTGGAGGGCGTGCACTCCCGGCCTCAGACCCCTGGAAACCCGGGGGCAGAGCCTCGCCCGAGGCCCTGGCTCTGCTTCTGCAGAGGTGTCGCCGTGTTGATTTTCTTTCCCCTCTTACAAACGCACGTAAAATACCGTTGCCTCTTCGGCAGTGCGTGTGCTCTGGCTGAAATTCAGAGTCCCCACTTCTTGAGTTGTGTGTGAGGTGGGCCCTGTGCTCCTCTGCTCCAGGGGCACGGAAAGTGCCAGCACAGATTTCCCCTCTTTGAGGGGCTGTGCTCAGCCACATCCCTGCTCCCCATGGAGCACCCCCACCTGCCAGGGCCCCGCGCACAAGCCACCTGTGCTGAGCAGCTGGGAACCCTCATTAGTGGCCAGGTGGTAACCCCAGAGGGGTGGGGAGGGAGGAGACCCACGTTCTGGTTGGCACCCCAGGACCCTCGCACCCCGTAGCAAGAGAAAGCGAAGTGGCTGCCAGGAGAGGCACAGGGTGGCCGCCGCGCTGGCTCAGGGACACGTCTAATTTTAGCCCAGGGTGTGCTTGTCTGGAGGCTGGGCTGGCTCGCCCGTGGACATTCCGCAGCTTTCTGGTTTCTGTGTGTGAGTGGCGTAACACTCAAAGTTCGCAAAGCTCACTCAGGTTTCAAGCACCGTGTTTCCTTCCCTTTTTTCTAAGAAATGCCCAGAAAACTGTCAGTCCTCTGTGCTTTTGGAGTAGGTCAAAATTTCCTGGAGATTCTCTCTTTGTGCCGGGGCAGTGTGAGGTGGAAGGAAGAGGTGCTATGAAGCCTGCTTTCCCTGGGCCTTTCCCGGGACGAACGGGGTAAGGCAGCTGTAGGGTCTTTGGGTCGCAGGAGACTTTGGGTCATCTCTCTGGTGCAGTGGGTCACTGGGAGGAATTTGTGACTCAGCAAAACAACAACAAAAATGAAAACCGAAAACGTCAGGTTCAGATTCAGACCTGTGACCCGAAGCTAACACAGTTCAGGTGGCTTCTTTCAGACAAAGAAGATAAAAGTATCTCACTTTGGCCAATCGTACAGAACTAGGAGACTATGCCAACACATTGCTAAGGCCCCTTGGCCGGGCCTGTGCGGGTAACGGTGACTGAAGCCTGAGCCCGTTCACTTCGCGGTGAGTCAGATGCTCTTCAGGTCATTGATACTTGTTTTCCTGGCTCAGCAGGACTACTAAAACAATGTTACAAAATGTAACTATGGATATGGTCTTGAACTGAAAGCCCAGCCTTTGAAGTGAACAAATGAAGCCTTGGGAAAGACTCGTCGTACTGTTGCTGGTTTTCCTCATTTCTTCATCGACCAGCGTGTCACGGATGGGCTTGTGTGGGACAGCCTCCCGCTTTCTGATCCTCGGGGCCCTCGTTTGTGAAAACAGGGCTAAGAAGTCTCTGTGCCTCGTCCCAGAAAAGCTGTGCTTTGCACATGTTTGGTAAGGTAGAAATCACCTTCCATAAACAATGATTTGTGAGGACAAACGGTAAGATGCTTAGAAGCCTTAGAAGGTCACAGGAAGGACAAGGAAAGCCCAGGGCAGGTGAGTATTTGCCCAGGGCCACTTGGAGACAGCCCGGAGCTCCAAAAATAAGTGT
Organism: Micronycteris hirsuta; assembly: GCA_004026765.1. NCBI lineage: Eukaryota > Metazoa > Chordata > Mammalia > Chiroptera > Phyllostomidae > Micronycteris > Micronycteris hirsuta. Next base: position 49,854 of record PVJI01001851.1, read on the forward strand.
CATTTACGGGTAAGCCTCCGCACCTTTCTAAAAGGAAATGAGCCCAAATATCTTTCTTTTCAAACGGAGAGGAAATTAACTGGGGACCTGGACGGTGCCATTTCAGACTCACTGCTCACGGCTCTTTGATGAATACTTATGCAGGGGAATGTTTTGTGAGTTCAAACTGAACGTATTTCATCCCACAAGTTGTTTTAAGCTGCCCCCTTGGCATGTTTAACCAAACAGAACCTAAGTGGATTGGCTGTTTAATGGGACTCGGAGAACATCGGCCTCTCCCACTGGGGCAGCTCCATCCCTGGATATGCTGGCCTTTATGAGGCCCGTAAAGGTGCCAAAAAGCGGCTTCTCCTAGCAGCTAAGTCAACATCTCCACACAGCTTTCCAGGCCACCATGGAAACCGGCGGCAACTCTTATGTAATGTCTTTTCGGCGGCGTGTTAGAACTTTCCCTTTTATAACTCCAAGGGGGACTTCAGACCATCCTGGTTCAGGGCCATCCTTCCATCCTGGGCTCTCACACCAGCCTCGGGGCGGGCAGGCCTGGGGGCATCTTTGTCTCTGGTGGAGCATCCCTCGGGGCCCTTGCGCCCCAGCCAGGAGCCCTAAGCAGAGGCGGCCTCCCCCATCCCGCCTGCTGGGTGTGCAGGCCGGGGCTCACACTGGGGTGTGGGCCCTACAGCCTGGGCCAGGCACCCCATCGCACCTCCAGCCTCTCACAAGGGTCGGGCTTGGCCCGGCCGGGCAGCCCCGTGCTGGTGGCCGCGGAGGAGGGTCAAGACCAAGAAGGGAGCTTGTGGGCTGGCCGCCTTCCGCCTGGCAAACTACGGGTCTCGGGTGAAAGGATGGCCTCTCGGTGGGCGTGGCCGCTTGCCAGAGAGGTGCTCCACGGGGACGCTTTTCCCTCCAGGGGGCTTCTTTCTTCCCCGGAGCAGCATCCTCTCTACCCTCCTTCCCACCACTCCTCGGCCGTCTCCTGGAGCTGCTCGTAGCTGCACCGGGACCTGCAGCCTGAGCCCAGGGCAGGGAGACGGGGAGTGTGCGAGCCACGACGCCCTGCCGGCTTACGTCCCTGACGGGAGGATTCGCCAACCTGTCCTAATGGTTTGGGGTCTTAGAAAATGCGGTCCTGCCGCCGACATCCACCATGGGGTACATGAAAATTAGCCAAGGTGAACCTGGAGCCTAAAATTCTGTTTCTGGCTTCCACCCCTGCCAGGGCCAGTGGGTTAAACTAGGGGGCCTGGGTTAGCCTTTCCAGCTCTTTCAGAGAGACGGCCATGTCTAGGGAACTGTGAGCATTCGGCTTCCAGAGGGAGCATCCATTAAAGTCCAGTTGTATGTCAAGGCCTTGTGCCAAATTGGGAGAATGGGAGAATAGTACGAGGGGAGGTCACATCTGGTTCAGTTTTGTTTTGCCAGTTATGTGCCCTTGAAGGGACCCTCCCAGCCTGATGCCTTCGTGTTCCTGGAATGTGCCAGAGTCCAGCCCGACTCAAGGAAGGAGATATGTTGGACTTGTTTTGGATCTTGCTCTGGCCCTGCATACTTCTCATCAAGGGTGTGTGCCAAAGCCCGGGGGGAGGGGCCGTACGGAAAGACAGTCAAGCTGAGAAATCGTCACCCCACGGAGAACAATGGTGCAGGAGGCAGGAGTACAGCGTGTCTTCTCTCCCTGCAGATGGGCTGAGCCAATGGCTTTTCCAGGAGGATGCAGGGCCATCGATGCCCCCTCCCCACCCCCCCAGTCTGTCCTCACCAGGCCATCCCTATTGTTGTCCAACCTTCGTCATCATGGACCCGGATGAGAGAGACTTGGGTCTGCAGTCCAATTCCCAGTGAAGGTTTTTCGCTCGTTTCAGGAAGATAATTTATTTGGGTTGAATTGTTAAGGCAGATTGCTTTCACAGTATTCCAAACAGAGTGCTTTTTCACAGGAAATGGCAGACCAGGCAACGCTAGTCAGGTTTTCCACATCCTTGAGAGCAAAGAAAAGAGAGGGGAAAAATAAAAAAGATCCTTTTTATATGTTGAAGGTCAATAGAACGGGCGGCTGCCTGGCACAGCGCAGATCCGTTGAAGCCGCTGCGCTCCGTGATGGTCGGTGCACACGAGGACTTCCCGATCACCCCACCCTCGAGGAGGCCTCACGTTCTTTGTGGCTTAATTTCAAAAACGCCTGTGATGCAGAGGCCCAGGGGGGTGGAGCCCTTCCCGATGCTGGGGCGCGGCCCCATCGGGCTGACCCCGGGGCGAGAAGGCACTGGAGCGCTCCTTCCTCTCTCAGAGCTGTTTCCCCATCCTCGAGAAGCCAGGCCCCACCAGGGACCCCCTCGGTGCCTTCCGAGTCTAACTCACCGCAATGCCGCCCCCGGTCTTTTCTGGGGGCGCTTGGCTGGGCTTCTGGAGGAAGCCAGAGAGAAATGGAGAGCGGGGAAGTGAAAAGAAAAGCAATCTGCTCGTCTATGAGAACTTGGGTTGAACACAAAAGTGCCTTTTAAGTGAGTTTGCCCGCAGGGGTCCGCCTCTCCAAGCCTCACTCCTCCCGAAGCTCTGGCTTTAACGAGGGCCTTTCAGGGCACGAGGCCTGTGCAGAGTCACCACGGGGAGAGCGGAGAACCACCCAACACGGCCACTTCTTGTGCACACACGGCCAAAGAGGGGCTGCGGTGCGGGCGGGTGGGTCCAGAGAGCCGAAGCCCAGAACCCTGAGATGTTACGGTCCTTGCGGCCCCCCAGAGATGATTCTGGTCGAAGGGAGGCCGAGACTCCAGGCCGTGAGTGTATTGCGAGGTGACACCATCTTCTCTGGCGGCAGTGGCCCTGTGTTCCTGTGTGCCCGCAGACCACGGGACAGCTCTGCCTCATTTCCCTCTCGCCCTCTGGTCCATTCCAGACGCATGCCCTGCCTGAAGCGGGGCAGTAACAGGAGTGCTGAGCCTGCGTCCGGAACCCTGGGCTCCGGCGCCGTGCTTGCCCTTGTCCACCTCTAGTGTATCTTGAGTCTCACGGGACAAGGACGTTCTCCTCTGGCCCCGCCTCGCCTGGCCCCGCAGCTAGAGCGTCAGTGTCGGGGTGTTCTGTGGGGCCCAGATGCGCACGTCCTGTGAAGCCAAACCCTTTCCTTCCCACGAACTTGCTAGGTTCTTGTTTTTTAAATATATATATATATATATATTTTTATTTTGAATGCTTTTGTTGAGTCTATTGAGATTGTTTCACAGTTTTTCCTCTGACCTGTTGGTGTGACTTATGTTACTCAATTTTTAGACTTTATTTTTATTGTTGACACTATTACAGATGTCCCTGTTCCCCCCATGTGCCCGCCTCCACCCAGCCCTCACCCCCACCCTTTCCCACTGGCCGTCACCGCCCGTTTGTCTGTGTCCACGGGTTTCAACTCTTTAGTGTTGCGTCGTTCGTGCACTCCCACTTGGTGATACTTTCCTTCAGGCGCGTGGCTGATAGAATTGTCTATTACTTTACTTCATGTTTTTGCACTTATGTTTGTAAGTGTTCGGTTGTGGAACCGAGGTTGTTGCCAGCCTCAGGAACCGCCACCAGCATCTCAGCTACTATGTGGCCATGACCGTGTGCCAGGCACTGTTCCCGGCACTCGGGCCCTCAGCCTGTTTAATCCTCACCGCCACCTTCGGAGGGAGAACTATTCTTAGCCTGCTTTTATAGAGGTTCAGGATAGCTAAAATTTCCTGTCGAATTGTTCCCTTTGTTACTCTGTAACAAATAGGTTTATTACTAATCACGCTTATTATCCCAAAGTGTATTTTTATCTGACAGGATTTAGCTACAGTAGTTTACACGGTTGGCACACACGTGACACGTGTTTTCCTGTGCGTACCCCTCCGCCTTCTGTGTCAGGTCTCTCGTGGGACAGCATATTGCTAATGACAAAAAAAATCATTCCCACTGTCTCTTTTTACTGACCAGGTTAATTTGTTTGTCTTATTATAATTACTGATGTACCTGAAATCGTTTGTCCTGTTACAGTTTATACTTTAATTTAGTCACACTTTTTCTTGAATTCTTTTTCCCTCTTAACCATTTTAAAGTGAACAATTCAGTGGCATTTAGTACGTTCACAACGTTGTGTGATCACCACCTCCATCTGTTTCGAAAACATTTTCTTCCAAGTACAATCCCTTCCTAGTAATCAATTTCCCCCCCCCGTTCCTCACATCCTCCAGCCCCGACAGCCTCCAATCTACAACATTTCACGTGAACGGAATTATGTCACATGTGACTTTTGGTCTCTAGCATCTTTCATTCAGCATAATGTCTTTAAGGTACTTTAGTCCTTTTCATGGCAGAATAGTATTCCACGGTACCAGTATGTAACATTTCGTTTGTCTACCCATTCCTTGGCAAACGTGTGTTATTTCCACCTTTGGCTGTTGAGGGTGCTGCTACTCTGAACCTGCAACTCCATTTCCAGTGTTTTTGGACGCTGTGGGGTCACATGGTAACTGTGTTTACCTTCTGAGCAGCTGCCGCACTACTTCCACAGTGGCACTTCCTTGTGAATTAACCGATAGGTGTTTTTTTTCTTTTTCTGCTTTCTGATTTGGAAGTTATATATTATGTGTTTCGTGTTTAGTGGTTACTCTTGAATTTTTTATCCTAACTGACTTAGGATTTAAGTTTGATCGCTCTCTCTACCCCTTCAAAAAATGCATGGATTTTAGAAAGCTCTAACTAGTATTACTTACTTCTTCCCACGTTCCCCGTTTATTATTGTCTAGCATTGTCCCTTTGTTTTTAACTGTCCCTAAATTAGTTGCTATTGTTATTATTTGTATGGCCAGCTCTCATTAAAGGTTATCTACACGTTTGTGGATTTCTTTTCTGCCGTTTCTTCCATCCTGTGCCTTCCTCTGGGTTCCATTTCCTTCTTCCTGTAGCAAATCCTGTAGTAGTTCGTTCGGTGGACGTCTGCGAGGGTAAACTTTTCTAGTCCGAGTCTGAAAATGTCTCGTTTTGTCCTTGCTTTTAATATTTGCAATATTAAAGGTGTCTGTTGTTTATGGATAATCTATCTTTTCTCTAAGATTTTCCTCACGGTCTTTTGTGTTCCGGTGGTTTCCATGTGACACATCCAGGTGTGCATATTGTCCCAAGTACCATCTGCGGCTTATTTTGTTTCTGTGAGGCCTCCTGTGTGATAAGTTCTTAGCAATTATCTTTTAAATAATTTCCTTTCTTATAATCTCTTTATTCTTTCCTTCTGGAACTGCTTTCAGATGTACATTGGACTTACAATTTTTTTCTCTCCGTGTTTCTTGTTTGCTGACTCAGACGCTTTCTCTCTCTTCCAACTGAGTCGCATTCTGAGTAGTGTGATCTCATTGCGCTTATTGATTTATTATCTCTTCACCGTATCTCATCCCCCTTTTTGGCTTACCTCAAGTTTATTCCCAGCTTCAGAAAAGTTCTAACCTGTAGAAAATTTTAAAGAATAGTACAACCAACACTTAAATAACCTTTACCTACATTCAGCAACTATAACATTTTGTCTCATTTGGTTTTCCTCTCCCTTCTTTCCTGGCCCACATATAGGATGTGTATTTGTTACACACACATCCATTTGAAAGTAAAATTCAGATGCCCCTAAGTATTTCAGCTGAGGACAAGACATTCTCCTATGTAACCACAGCCCCGGGATCACGCCCGAGGATTTCATTCACATTGATTCGGTAACATCGGCTAACATCAAGCCCATAATCAAATGTCTCCCAAGTGGCTCCCAAATATTTATTTTAGGCTTTAGTTTAGTTTAGCCATGTCTCTCTGGTCTCTGTCAATCTCAAACAATCTCCCCTCTTCTTTTAGTTCCTCATGATGGGTGTAGTCTTGTCGTCTTGTAGAATGGCCACTTTCTAGATGTCTTTTTTGTTATTAGGTTTATGTTAAATGCTTTTGGCACGGGCAGGACATGTATGATGTGTACTTCCCATTACATCACATCAGGAGCGTGTAAGGTCAGTTTATTTTTGGTGATGCTAAGTTGAATCACTCCATGAAGGTGGTTTCTCTGCCATTATGAAGGTAACTTTCCCTTTGCAGTTAATAAGGAATCTGTAACATTCAGACTATGTGAATATCCTGTTCCTCAAAAACCTTTTACCCTGGCCAGTGTAGCTCAGTTGGTTGGAGCTTTGTCCCATAGACCGAAAGGCCATGGTTTGATTCCTGTTTGGGGCACATGACCCAGGAGGCGGGTTCGATCCCCAGTCGGGGTGTGTACGAGAAGGCAGCCCATCCATGTTACTCTCTCACAGCGACGTTTCTCTCTCTCTCTGTCTTCCTTCCTCTCTCAAAAAAAAAGAAAACCATGAAAGAATGTTGTCAGGTGAGGATTAAAAAAGCAAACAAACAAAACAACCTTTTGACCAGGAGTTTTTTGATCCATCCATGATCTTTTCCCATATTAGGAATTTATAAAACAATGATTTAAAAATTTTTATCAGTCTTTTAAATGTATTAGTTGACGGTATTCTACAGAGAAGAGCTTCCCATTACCTGTCCCTCTGCTTCCTCCTCCAGAAGCAGACTCATAGATTTAAAAAAATATATTAAATGTTGTTATCCATTACCATCATTTTTTTGTCCATTAAGATTTTTTAATTTCTATTTTATTTTTTTAAAGATTTTACTTATTCATTTTTAGAGAGAGGGGATGGAGGGAGAAAGAAAGGGAGAGAAAAGAATCATTGACTGCCTCTCGCACGCCCCCAACTAGGGCCCTGGCTTGCAACCCAGTCATGTGCCCTGACTGGGAATCGAACCAGCAACTTTTCGGTTTGCAGGCCCAATCCACTGAACCACACCAGTCAGGGAAAGTTTTTTTTACTTTTATGACTGCATCAACTTTTCATAGCTGCCCATTTTTTTCTCTCACAGTCTTTTGCTTTTCTTATAATTTTCATTTCTTTTTTAAAAAGCTTTCACTAATATCTCAAATTATAAGTTTTTTAAATTGTTTTTTTTTTGTTATCTCGAGTTCTTGGGAGTCCTAATTTTGTTTTAGCTGGCTTTCACTTATGGTGCTCATTTTTCTGATATATTTAATAGGTTTTTATTTTGAGCATATTTTCAGTGGGCCTTTCAAAGAGTCTCTCTCCCCGACCTGGGCGTCTGTCGGGACCCTCTTTGTGGGAGTGGCCCTTCGAGTAATTTCTCGTTGCTTCGGTTACGTGTGCCAGGATATCATTGACTTGGGGAGTCTTACGTTACTTCCTTATGTTTTGGGTTTCTGTGCTGCGTAAATGGGGTCAGTCTGCACTCCAGTCACACTGGGCTTTGAGTTTTCAACAATAGAACAGTATCTTTATTCCCATAGGACACCTTTCTTTTGGAATCCATAACTAATTTAGCCAAGTGTTTAACACCAGCCATACAGGAAAGAGCAACCGCTTGTCCCTGTTTTTATGTTAAGAGCCGGTGCAGTATTCTGGGTGTTGGGATACACAAGCAATAGAGCATCCTCAAGAACGGCATGGCCCAGGCACGCCCCCTCAGAGCCCTGGGACCTGGTCATGCCCAACAGTGAGGGGCGTGCTCAGACACCGCCCCCCCAGGGCACAGATGAGGCAGTGGTCACCCCAGCAGTGAGTGACTTGCCCAGGGTCACGTGGACTGGACGGGGTGGCAGGGAGCAGGCACTCAGGCCTCCAAGTGGCTCTTTCCACCCAACCAGTGTTCAGTTACCCAGGGACTGAGTCCTGGCCCCAGGTGGCTCTGGACACCCACAGTGCCCTGGCCCTCGCCTCTCCCTTGGGGCGCGGAGAGGGGCCGGGGTGGGGAGTGGAGGCCCAGACGCGGCAGGCGAGCTGGCCATCTGCGGCCTTCCTCCCACGGGTCTATCAGACGCACGCTTTGACACTTGTTGCTGAGTTATCTGCACAATCAAAGTTTTGAAAAAGTGTTTTGAATCCTTGATTTATCTTTTTGTCATTGTTTGTCATAATAGTTTTCATTCAAAGGCAAGAACATGCTTTCAAATTGACCTTTTAAACCCTGTAATGCCCATGCTACAAAGGGACACATGAAAGGAACAAAGGCACATTCCCCAAGCGTGAGCGCGGGAAGTCTCTTCCGCGGAGGAGGCCTGTGGGGAGCGGCACACGGCGTCCGAGATGGGCTCCTGTGGCTGACGGACGGGGCCCCGGTGGAAGTCCTGTGACCGGGAGCAGCCCAGCTGCACCCTGCGCAGGGGGAACAGGGCCCCCACCCTCTCGCCACAACGCAGGGCCACCCTGGGGCCTCGTGGCTTTGCCCTCAGGAGTCGGGAGGCCACTTGGGAGGTTTGGCTTTGTCCCAAGGTCCACAGGGAGCCATGGAGGGTTCTGGGCAGGGAAGGAAGCGTAAAGTGGAAGAAAGAGCAAGAGAGAGCATTTGGAGACAGTGGCCCGGGTTTGAGTCCTGGCTCTGTCACTTCTAAGTCGTGTGACCTTGTATGAGTCACCCAGCTTCTGTGAGGGTCACTTGATACCGGACATTCATTTAGGAGTGTTGCCTAAGTGCTGGGTGCAGGGGACACAGAGATGGCCAGTAGAATCCTGCAGTCCTTTGTTCCTTCCTCCTTGGTAACATCTCTTACCATGGTATTGGTTTCCCATGGCTGCTATAGCAAATTAGGACAAACTTCGTGGCTTAGAACAACCTGAATTTATTATTTGTTCTGGAGGACTGAAGTCTGAAGTCAGTTCCACTGGGCTCCAGCCTCGGTGTGTGCAGGGCAAGTTGTTCCCAGAGGTTCGAGGGGAGAGGCAGGTCCTTGCCTGTTTCAGCTTCTCGTGGCTGCCCACAGCCCCGGGCTCGCGGCCTCTTCCTCCGGCTTCCAGTGCATCTCCCCAGCCTCTGCTTTCATCGCCACGCCAACGCTCCTCTGCTGTGTCGAGTCTTCTCCTGCTTCCCTCTCGTACGGACAGTTGTGGTTACATGGGTCTCACCTGGATAGTCCAGGCTGTCCTCCTCCGTCTCAAGCTCCTTCACTCAATCCCGTTGGCAAAGTCCTTTTTACCACAGAAGGACCATTCTCAAGTTCTAGGGCGTGGATTTCACTGGGGGCTAGTATTCAGCCTTCCATACCACCTCATATTGCAATTTATGTCTGTTTGTGTTCCAAGGCTGTGTCCCCTTGGGCAGGGAGACAGGCCTGCCGGACGACTGCCACCTGTGTGCTGGGCGAGTGGGTGGAGAAGTGAAGGAACGCGCGCTGTGCAGCTGAGCACACGGTGACATCCCACTTGGGCTGTCGAGGATTAGTGCAGGTTTCCCGGATCAGTGCCTGGGTGAAGTGAACAGCGTGGGAAAAGGTGCAGAGGCTGAGAAGTTCAGTGGGGGCGTGGGGTGGGGGAAGCAGGCGTGGCGTGCAGGTGCAGAGTCGGGTGAGCTGGGCGGTGGGTGGCCAGGTCACAGGCAGTCCACAGGGCACCATAGCGGGCCTGGATCTGACTGTGTAAGGAAGCACTATGTGTGGGGGGACTCTGGAGTCGTCGCCTGGGTTCCGATTCTCGTGCTGCCACTTGCTTGCTGTGTAACCGGGGGAAAGTCACTGGACCATCCCCCACCCATCTTGGTCTCCCGGTGAGACGGTGATAGAGGTTTAGACAGAGGTGGGACGTGGGTTCTCAGCAGTTAGTGGTGGAGGAGCTGGTGGGGGATGGCAGGCAGCGGCTTCCGGTGTGAGTGCTGGGCCCGGGAGGGCCGGCTCTGGCTCTGGCTCCATGTTGACCTTTCACACCCTCTGCGGCCCGTCCGGGCCTCAGCACCTCTCTCCTGCCCCTTCTTTCACCATCCGCACACGGGTGGTGCAGAGCCCTGGCAGCTGGGGGCCCAGGGACGTGGCGGGTTTGAATGGAGAAAACGGCTTGACGAGTGGGGAGGCCGGGGGAGGGGAGGGCCGCCTGCGCGGGAGGCGGAAGAGCTCCGCGTCCCAGCCCCAGGGTAGGGAGCCGGGAGCCCGGAGCCCGAGGCAGCATGTGCTCGGGTTGGGTACTGCACGTCCTCGCCGTCTCCCCTCACGGCCCTTCATACATCTTCAGGAGGAAGCCAATTCAATGGAACCTGCCGTGGCGAGAGCACAATTGTTACTTCAATCATATCTTACCCTGCAAGGATGTTGGAGGAAAAGATATTTCAATGCCGCCATCAAAAGAGCCGTCATTTTTTAACATAGTAAATGGGTTTTCAGAGAGTGATGTCATATTGTTATTTTTAATACATTCTTTTTAGAAAATGGTTTTACTTTAGCTCAGATGGATGCATGCTAGAGGGGGTAAATACAGGTAGGCTGTTTTAAGAAAGTTCCTCATGCGTGGACCGGTGTTTACAAGGCAGAAGCACAGGAGAGTTTTCAGTAGGAGAAGGATACGGGACAGGTCCTTCGGTGCCTTTCCAAAGGCGGCTGGCAGCTTTATGGGAAAGCTGGGAGAAAGGAACAAGGGCAGTAGGGACGAGATGATAGTGGCCGGTGTCATGGCTGCGCGAACCTGTGTGCGTGTTTCCTAGCGGTGTCACAGTGACACCAGCAAACTGACTCGTACTTGGTTCTTGGCAGGTATCAAACTACACTGTCTGGTGTATGTGTGGGTGTATGTGTGTGCGTGCGTGCGTGCGTGCGTGTGTGTGTGTGTGTGTGTGTGTGGACACAGCATTGAAAGGCACCTTGGGGACAACCTGGTTCCTTCCAGCAGCACCTGTGGCTCAGAGAGGGCAAGTGACCAGTGCAAGGTGCACAGAGGGTTGGGGCCGGGGCCGGGGCCCCCCTCCAGTACCCCCTCCCCGTTCTCCTTGGCGGTTTTCATCTCTCTGCATTCTCCTCTGCTACACTGACACTTTCTTTTCTTCTAGGAAGAATCAGTTGCCAGTGTCCAGCAAGGCTGATGGTGAGCTGGGTGCCCTGCAGCTTGGTAGGTGTGACCGCTGCCTCTGTGCTGTGCCTCCCAGGGCCCAGGGGTTCTCATCTGGAGGTGCTGGATGGCAGGGCTTTCTATGGGTGGGGCGGGGCTCCCTTTTCCACCCCCCAACCTCAGGAGGCTTCTTTCTTTTTGGTGGATGTCTCCTTGTACTGCCCGTCTCCCCCTCCCAGAGAAATCCTCACAGGAAGTCTGCGTTTCTGGATCCACATGGGTGGGTGGGACAGAGGAGTCTTTGCTGCATTTGGAGGTTCTCTTAGGGCCATTCAGAACCTACAAAGGTCTCCAGAAGACCGTTCTCAGTCAAAACGTTAGTTCGGCTGTGCCTGGGGAAGTCTGTTCTTCTGAAAGATGCGTCCGATTGCGGTGTGCACTAGGAACTGTAAAGTGTGCAAGTGCACAGCCCTTCGGTGCTCAGCTCCATGCGCTCCCACACAGGTGTCTACCTCTGTAACTCCTCACACACGCTTCTGTCTTGAAGCTGTCTTTCTGCCCCTTTCTGTGATTCTCTGGTCCCCGTAGATGGGGGTGTTTGCAGGGCGTGGCAAAGGCAGTGGCAGAAGGGAGGATGGTGTACCCGCGCCCAGACAGGAGACATGGAGGCGTGAGCGCCTTCACATTTGCTCTGCTTCCGAGAGCCGGCGATTTACCTGTTGGGCCGTTTGGGCACAGAGAGCTGCTCACACACGCTCCCTGTCCTCTTAAGCATTTCCTTTCAACCAGAGGAAGAAAGCCGTGCGCCCGGTAGCAGTTTCTGAGTGAGATGGGCAGTCTTGTGGCTTCCTTTGATGAAGTTGAAAGGCAGGGGTTTGTTTACCCCACTCAGCTCACTTCAGAGGTAAGAGTTCCTCAGTTTTAAGCATCAGAAACGGCAGGTGGGGGCCGCCTGGCCTACCCAGGAAAGGGCTGCGCTCTGCCCGTGGCTGTGCAGGGTGAGCTCGGAGCAGGAAGCGCGGGTGTCTGGGCCTTTCTGTAGAGATCCTCATTGAAGATTTTCCACCGAAAGCCACTCCTGTTTGGACAGAAAGCCAAGCTGTTCCCAGTCTTCAGAGCCCAGCAGGCTTCTGTTAGAAGGAAGGCTTTTAGCAAATCTCTCAGAACTCGGCACTTTGAAGTGTGTGTTTTCCAGAGGGAGGCAGGCTCCTCTTGGATAATGGATCAGCTAAGGATTTCGAAAAGGAGGAGAGAAAAGAGCCCATGGGACCCAGTCACCAAGAGAAAGGGGAGGGACTTCGGCATGGGGGCAGGAAGAAGGAACCCAGTCTGGTTAGAAGGACAGCATGCTCTTCCCCACCCCGGGTCATGTCCCCTTGGTCGTAAGCGTGTCGGCCATCACGTTACTGCTGCAAGAAAATGCGGCGTGGGCGGGGGGGGGGAGTCCAAGTGCCTTCCTTTTTGGAGGGCAGGGCGGTGGCACAGAGGAAGAGAGGTGCCCTCCCAATGCAGCACAGAAAGCACCTGACCCACAGTTCTTCCCTGCTGCAAGGGCGGACCAGCCTGGTTCAGTGGGGGGTTCAGGAAGCGTCCATGGCAAGCTGGGATTTAGACTGGGCTTTGCAGGGCGGGGGAAAGGTCTGGCCAAGCGGAGCTGTGGAACGAGCTGTGGGGGCCAAGGCCTGGAGTGTGAGAGAGAGAGGTGGGCCTGAGGCGACCTGCCTGTCGGGGAGGGTGTGGGGCCCCGGAGAGGAGGCTGGGAAGGAAGGCTGGTAGACAGGGGGGCCTTGAGTGCTGTGTGACAGTGGGTATCAGCCATTGGCCAGCAAGGACGGGTCTGCGCTGGTAAGGGAGGCGTCCAGGGCCGTGTGTCTGGGGCTCCGTCTGCATGTGTGGGGGATGTTGGGAGGCTGGTGAGGGGGCTCTTGGAATAGTCCAGAAAAGAGGTGACAGCCCCCTGCTCCGTATGGGGAAGTGCTATGGGTATTTCAAGACCCTGCTCAAATATTCAGCTCTCACGGGATGCTTCCCTGGCCGTTTAAGGAAGAGTTGTTTACCTCTTTCCCTCTGTTCTTCAAACCTTCGCACTCTTCTCTGTTTTAGCACTGATGCTATGTTCTCTGTGGGGGGCTCCCCCCCCCACCTAGGCAGGGGTCTCCTTGAAGGCACGGGTGATGTTTTAATCCTCACCCCTTCTCTGTCCTGCCCAATCCCTGGCGCGTGGTAAGTAAGGTGCTTGGTGAATGAGTAGAACAAGGAAGACATGTCCCTGTAACAGCGGAGAGAGAAAGGGTGAGGCAAGGCCGGGGGCATTCTGGAGGCAGAACGGTCCAGGGGCTGGTGCAGCGTGGCCAGTGGGACAGGGTGGGGGCTGGGGAGACGGAGTCTGTTACCAGAACGAAGTCGGGAGGAGGGGGGCTGTGTTGAGTACTTCCAGAAGATACCTTATGATCAGTAAGAACTCTCGAGCAGGCACCAGGAAAAAGATGTGTAGGGGCCTCATATGTTTTCCTCCAAGGGGTAAATAAAATGGGAAGGGAAACAAAATCTCTTGCTTCCTTTCAACCAGATATTTGTACCACCAGGGCCTTAAAAATAGCTTCTCAAACCACCGGCATTTGCAGACGGCTGTGTCCGCTTGGCCGACATGTCATTCAGTAGGGCTTTGTTTGCCCTTGCATGGCGGTCCCGCCGCATCTGGGCCCAAGGCCTGCCTGAACCGGTGCCCTGAACAGGGGCCAGCATCCTCCTGGCAGAAGCCAGGGCAGGCTGCCGCCTCCTGGGGCTTCCGCCCGCCCTGCTTCCCTGGCGCCCCCAGCCTCCGCCCTCAGACGTACTTAGGGGGCCCAAGCAAAGTGTGTCTCAGCCCTGGCTCCCTCCCGCACAACCTCAGACGAAACAGAAGCCTCCAGATAGGCTTCAATATTGCCCCTTCTGTTCCTCCAGGAAGCAGTCTGGCCTGAGGCATTGCAAGGAGCCCTTCAGGGCCTGGTGGAGTCACTCAGGTTACTCTCTCCCTCTGTTTGGGGGCTCTGAGGTCTATGGTTGAATTATTTCTATTTCTCCAGCAACAGTTCTCAGTACTGATCTTTGCAAAGCCTGTCCCCACCTCCCTCAGTCCCTCTCTTCCCTCCCTCTTGCCTCTTCTTCCTCATTTTCCTTTGGCCCTGCCCCCAGAATTCCCCTGACCCTCTCCTCCATAAGCAACCATTCCCGAGTATGCAGTCGATTTCTTGGGCTTGTGCACGTCCTTGAAAAATGTCTAGTGTTACTTGGTGTGCATGTGTTTGTAACGGATGTAAATCACATCTGCTTTCTTACTCTCTCTGCGCGGTGCCACATTTTACAGCCCCTTGCATGTCACTGGGTGAACATCTGGTCTTTATTTCAGGGTATTTTTTGTAAGGCCGTGGTCACGGGGTGGCTTTTTCAGAGACCCTAACTATGAAAGGTTCTCATTTAAATCCCAGACTTATTAAAACATTGTTTTTCAGACTAAAAGTGGAATCTGCCTCCTTTTTGGTGGACTGAGCCTCGGGGCGTTGACCTGGGCTGGGCCTGTTCGTCTCCCAGGGCAGAAAGGGAGGCAGCAGGATAAGATACAAGATGTGTCCTGGGGCCGTTGGCCTTTGGACGCTATTTCCGGAAGGTGCAGGGCAGGGACAGTGATGTGTCTACAGCCCTAGACGCACAGAATTGTGGGAAAGAATGTTGATATCTATACAGTGTGGTGCGTTTTTCGAATTATCACTTAATCTTGGGAAAATGGAGAAAATAGGCCCAGAGGCTCCCCGGAGAGCGGCCTGCTCAGCCCAGGCTGCCCTGGGCAGTGTTCACGTGGGCCCTTCAGCGGCTGTTCTGGAAAATGTTCTGGAAAAGGTGCGGCAGCGGGCAGATGGTGAGACGGCACACTGCTGTGGAGGTGTGGGCTGGAGCCGCCAAGACTCACGCGGGGCCCTGTCTGGGCCCCAGCTGCACGGCGATGATTTTGTCCTGAATGTGACCTAGTGTCCCTTCTGGCTGGAGGTCCAGGGACATCTGGCTGGCAGGAAGGCCGACCAGGGAAGAGTCGGCCTGGGTTTTATCGTCTCTGCCACCTCCCATGTGCCTGACTTTGGGCTGGTTACTCACTCTCTCTAACCCTCAGTTTCCTCATCTGACAGCCAGGGAGGAGGGGTGTGATAATTACTCCTTCTGGGGCTGTGAGGGGTTAGGTGATAAAACAGGAGTGGCTGGTAAATGAAAACCACAGCGGTGATAATCTCCTATTATTTTATCAGGAATGGTGGCATTTCCTGGGCCACTTCTGCCCTCTTCCTGTTTGGCCTCAGGGGACAGATTCGTGCCTCCTGCCCACCTTTCGGAAGACCTGTGTCTGAGCGAGGCCTTTCTGGGCGGGCTCGCAGGCCCAGGCCCTGGGCGGTCTCTTCACCATGTGCCCACAAGCAGGACGTCCCAGGGGGCCGCAGCCGTGTCCCGCCCGCCAGCATCCTTGCGGCATGGGCCAGCGTGGGGTTTGGACAAGGAGCAGGGGCTCTCGCTCTGCCTTCGCTCCTCCTGAGGCGGGCCAGGGAGCCCCAGAAGGAAGGGGGTGGGGTGCAGGAGCCGCCTGTCATTCAGAGCACCTCAGAACTCATCAGTGCCCTCGACCCCACGTGACTTCGTGTTCTGTTCTCCGTGCGTTATAACAAGAGTTCACATGAACAAGGTTCTCTTTCAGAGGACGTGGAGGACGAATCCGCACAGGAAGAAGTCATTCTCTCTCTAGTCCCGGCAGTGCTCAAGCTTCAAACAGTGTCCAAGCCCATCGACCTCTCGGTGGCAAAGGTAGGTGTCGGCTTCAAAGTTCAAGTTGACGCATCTTGATTTGCGTGGGTGTGGATGGGGTGACTCTGATCCCTCTGGCCCCACCCGTCTCCGTGTGACCTCTCGGTCATTGTTGCAATGGAAATTTGGGTGGGACACAGAAGAAACCCTGCACGGAGAGGCAGGAAAGGGAGCCTAGTCCTGGCGGCTCCCAACCCGCTCCACCTCCTCCCATCCAGACATTCCAGGGTCCTGTTCTTTTGTCCCCAGCAGCCTCACCTCATTGCAAAGGGCCTCCTGAGCTGGGATGGCAATGAGACAGCTGTCCTCATTAGACTGGCCCTGCTCCCGCTCGCATCCTCAGGCTGGGCTGCAGTGAGGAAGGACGGGGAGTCACTGACCATTCCTCAGCACCTTCCAGGTTCACACCAGTGGTCTCCCAGAAGGATGCCTGGGGAGCAGGACTCTGGCTGTAGTAGCTTCCTCTGCAGGGGTGTCCGGGATTCCTCACCAGTCTGCTGTCGGGTGGCCTCACCCCTCCCTTTGGCCAGCAGGATGAACTCTGTGCCTGCTGTCTGGCCCTGGCTCTTCAGCCGGGATTGAGGAGGAAAAACAAAACTTCTGGGGACACAGCTGACCCTCTCATCCTCCTACTTACCAAGTGTTTACTCAGCACACTGATTGAAAGTCAAAAATTTTTCTAAAGGTTTTCCCTCCCCTCTTCTCTCTTTTTCTTCCTTCATTGGAAACCTCCAATGGTCGGATGCATGTCAGTGACCCTGAACCTGGGAAGAAGTGCGCTGGCTGTCTGTGGCCCCAGGGCTGTGGTTCTCTGCAGTGGGCACTCACGTTTTGGGGAGGGTCCCTAGGGGCCCGTGGAGACCACCCAGAAGCAGCCTCACCAAAAGCAGCTGGAGAACCGGAGGCCCACCCAGAGCAAAGGAGGGTCTGGCCTGGGGCTCACCACAGCAGGCAGGTGGCTCACACCCTGTGACCTGGTGACTGCGCTGGGCCTAGCTGGCAGCTGTCATTCTGTCATTAGGAGAGAAGACATTGGCTTCAGTCAGGAGACTCTAGTGTCTCCAGCTTCCAGGCTCCCGGGAAACTCAGTTCAAATACACAGATGATTGTCCTTGGTGCCAGGAACCAAACCCCTACAGGTGGGCCCCCCCAGCAGTCTCTCCTGTGCCGCCAGCCCATGCCTAATGGCATGCAGACAAATGCTGTCACCGAGATTTTCCTTGTACTAATGGAAAAAATTAGAGGGAGATACTCTGAGTTCTTAGGACAGATCTAGCCCAGAGAGGGGTCTGGGGAGGAGGCATCGGAACCCACCTGTGGGCCTCTTCAGAGCCCCTGGAAGCACAGCCCTGGCGGAGAGGGAGGAGGTAGCCGGCATGGCCAGTGGGCGTCCGTCCGGCGGAGGTTCTGCCTTCCTGTCTGCGGGCCGGGCAGTGGGGAGGGGCCCTGGAGGGTGGCGTTGGCTGGTGGGAGGTGAACCATGAGCTCCATGTCAGCCGGAGGTTTAGAGAAGACAGCTGTGAAGAAGGGAGGTGCCACCCGGGAGGCGGGGGGGACCTCCTCCACTGGGTGGCTGGGGTGTTCAGGCCGAGGTCTCGGGGGACTGCTCGTAGGTGACCTTGTAGAGGAGACTCCTAGCTGCACAGAGGTTATACTAGCACAGGGGTTGACGGGCTTTTTCTCTGAAGGACCAGATAGTACATTTTTGGCTGTTTGTCGCAACCACGCAACTCTGCCATTGCAGTGTAAAAGCAGACCCCGACCGAATGTGAACAAATGGGCCCGGCTGTGTTTCAGCGAAACTCGACTTATGGAACAAGTGGGGGAGGGGCGGGTTTGGCCTGTGGCTCTGCTGAGCCTGCCCTCCAGCACCAGCACCAGCCCCCGTCGCCTGGGAGCTTTTACAGACACAGGCCCTGCAGCCTGAAGCCCAGGGTTTCTCATGTCGTTGGCCTGGCCTGTGGCCCGAGCATCGGGATCATCAGGAGCTCAGTAGGCGATCCTAACATGCTGTCAAGAACTTCCAAGTTGCCTTGTGAAGCTAAAGCTTTGTGTTTCAGGTTCCCTCTAAAGGCCAGCACAGGCTGGCTAGGTTTACAGACCTTCCAGAGGTGAGGCCCTCAGGGCCGATTTGATCTTTCCTCCAATGTGAGAAGGACAGGTTTGCAAATAAAAAGGAGATGGGCCGCCCTGGGGCAGGACGCTCGGTCCTGCTGGAGTCCAGCACCGGCCCCTGTGGGGGCACATTTCGGGGCGCAGTGTGTTGTTTATGTTTAAAACCGCCAATAAAAACACTCTCTTCTTTTGACAGGATGTGAAGACCGTTCTGTTTGGGTCCAGCTTCTGCTGCTTCAATGAAGAGTGGAAACTCCAGAGCTTTTCATTCAGTGACGCAGCCTCGCTAAGATACGGCATTGTGCAGAACAAGGCAGGTTGCTTTCAAATCTCTCCAGGACCTTCCTGCGGGCCCATTGCAGATAGGGAGGGATGCACTCCTGTTTGGTAAAACGTATGAACATTACCTGGGCTACGCAGTGCCAGCCGGCCCACAGTTGCCGGCTGTCACCCAGTGCGGGACTGTCACATGGCCACCAGAGCAAGAGCTGGGGCAGGCCCTGCCTGGGAGTGCTGCATGTCACTGGGGTGCCCTGAGAGGGGGTGGAGGGGCCCTGTGTCTGCGGGGGCCTAGAAAGGGGCCGGGGCTGAGTGTGGAAATGCGGTTTTGCGGGAGAACGGGTGCTCAGGGCCTATGGAGCATGAACAAAGTGGGGTGGGGGTGGGAGTGGGGACGTGTGAGTCTGGGGGCAGCAGAGCTGGCAGAGGCAGCAGCGTGAGAAGCATGTGGGTAGGAGGTGTGATGGAAGGCAGGGAGACAGGTCGCTTTTGGCGGGATTGGAACATGGCTTATACCTATTTCCCAGGATGTGCACTTTAAGGGCTAACAGATCCTCTAAATCCCTCAGTTGAACTGGGCTCCATTTCTCAAGACCCGGGAGCCCCCCCTAACCCACCCCGCACTGCCCAGGGGAAACCCCAGGACAACAGCTTCTGTCCCCAGCATGGCCACGCTCAGCTTGTCTTCTTACAGCCCCCAGTCAGGGGCACCCATGGCCTGCTGCTCTGGCCATCCTGTACCTGCCAGTGCCTACGGGGATGAGCGCTTCAGGGAGCCCACTCAGGCTGGCAGGGGAGGGGACAAAGACTGCTGAAGGGGTGCCGAGGCAGGCCACAGGCTGGGCAGAAGTGAGCTCACGTGAGTGGAGGCTGCCACAGGGCTTGCTTCTAGCTAGGATGGTTGGGAAGGGCTTCCTGGAGGAGGGGGCTGTCAGGATGGGTCTTGCAGGCTGGGGAGACAATTGACACTCTCAATTGGTGCCTGTGGACATGGAGACATCTCTTGGGTGACCGGAAACCTATGGTGACGTCCCTGGCTCCACGTCTACCAGTTGTGGAGGGTCACTTCCCCCCATCAGACATTGCAGACTCGCTCCTCCTGCTGGTGATGGGCGCGTGGACCTTTGTCATCCCCTCTCTGGGGCTGGGGGTTGGCACCTTGTAGGAGGAGCCACCACGTCACAGTCCCCTGTTTCGAAGGCTGTGGCTTGGAGGGGCCCCTGTGCTCTGTCACCTGTGGGCAGAGGCTGGCTCTGGAGGTCACTTTTCACTGGCATTCACGAGTGTCCTTCTTGGCAGGGTGGTCCCTGCGGGGTCCTGGCGGCTGTCCAAGGCTGTGTCCTGCAGAAGCTCCTGTTTGAAGGAGACGGCGGAGCTGACTGCGCTCGGTAAGTCAGCGCGCATTACCGCCAATAACCTGCGTGTCCTCTCAGGAGTGTCCAGAGAAAACAAGCAAGGAAGCTCATGTGTTCCTGACACTTCCCGTCTCCTGGAAGGGGAAATGGTGGCTGGTGAACGGGCCTGTGCCGACCCATGCAATGGGGGTGTGCGTTTCATGAAGGCAGGGAGGGTGGCCCAGTGCTGGCACCGTGTGGACATGGTGGCATTGGACTGAGGCCACCCCTCCTCCTCAGTGCGGCGGCTGCCCGGCTGCTGTCCACACCCACGCCAACCTGCTGACCCTGCCCCGGAGTGTAGGCCTGACCTCCCTCCCCACATTACCTCACCTCTGCCCACAGCCGTACCGCGCATTCCAGCCAGCCCCACAGAACATTGCTTCCACGCCCTCGGCCATTTATTTTCCAGCTCACACATTAAGTGTTTGCACATGGGCACCTCGTATTCATTCTCACTCACTCAGCAGACACTTCTGGAACATTTCTGTGCAGGGACAAGTGGTGCGGAGTCTCTGTTCTCCAGAAACACCCTGTCGGGGTGATGGGTGGGTAGAAAGCTGTGATCCGGCACCACGGTGGGTGCAGAGGCACACGGACTGGGAAGGCGCTGGGACCGGGGCTGGGGCCAGCATGTCCTTAATGAGGAGGCCGCCTTCTTCCCTCTCCTCCCTGCGGGCCCAGTTACTAGCTCATTGCTGTTTTAGTTGAAATAGAACATAGAAAAAAGTGCGCAGTCCCGAACTGCACAGTGTATAGGCATTCTGCTTAATGAATTATCACCAGACCACATACTTGTGATCACATCACCCAGATCAAGAAAGGAAATATTCCCAGCACCCTGGACGAATCCTCTTGCCCAGGAGACACCTCCATTCTCCACCCGCAGTTGTAACTAAACAGACTCTGACATTGTGGTTTAGTTTTGCTGGTTCCCAAACTTTAATTAAAAGCACTTGTTTTTTGAACTAGGCATTTCCTTGCCTTTTTTTTTTTTTGAGCTTAGGTGTTATGAAGACGACAAAGCCTATTCCTCATTTATTCAGGTTCAGACTCCGGGGAGAGACACCGGTCCCCAGATGTCTAGCCGAGCATGGTGCAAATGAAACACTTACCGTCTTCGGTGATTTTGCCTTAGACAGGGTCCAACTGAAGGTATCTCATCATGCTTGGCATTTTATAATTTGTCCACTTGCTTTAAAAAGTAATAATCGAGGTATTTTTTGCTCAAGTCAGAGATGCTAGCCATAAGCACAGTGACATTTCGTTTGTCCTTGTTCTCCCCGCCCCCGCCCTCCCAGGTACGTTCATCGCTGTTTCCTGCAGGGCAGGCTCCCCTTCCTGCTGTGGGCAGGGCCCTGCTGTTGACGCTGCCCAGAGGCCGCACAGCACCTTGGGCTCGGGAAAATTCCTGCTGGCCTGTGGGAGCACCCAGTGTGGGGCCCCAGCTGCCTCCCCAGGGGCAGGGACTCCCTCTGAGCGCACCTGTCCCCACCGGCCTCACTGCCCCCCTTGCACTGGAAGGGAGCCTGCGGGGGTACTTAGCAGGTGCTGGGAGGGGAGACGGGGCTCAAAGAGACCACAGAGGCCTTGACTTCTTGGTACCTACAATGAAACGTGAAGGCCAGACCAGCAGACGGGAGGTCACAGGGGACATGCAGGATGCTAAGTTTCACCTGGGCAAGAAGAGGGTCGGGCAGGCTCGCTGAAGGCATGACATTGTCATCTCACCGAGACCTAGCGGGGGAACAGGACGGCTGACTCCCCTTCACTCACACCCTTGGGCACGCTCGTTCCTCCCTCAGCTGCCCTTCCCGGCAGATCCCTTACACTCCTTCCCATCCCTCCAGGCCCTGCATGCTGGCTTCTCAGCGCCCAGAGGCCGTGACTTTAGGGGGGCCTTCCCGGGCCTGCTCCCAAGTCCCCCTGCTCCCCACTAGTGCCCGTTCATCCATGTTGCTGTCATTGTCTGCCCGCAGCTGCCAGCCCAGACTCAAGCCCCATGAGAACACGGGCCTCCCTGGGCCGCCTGGTTCACAGCCCGTCCCTGGCACGCAGCCCAAGGCCTCGTCCACGGGATTTTCGCTGAGTGAACGCATGGACGAGTGCGTGCACTATCCAGACCAGCAGGGAGGGGGAGCGGTATTCCAGTAAGGAGAACAGCATGTGCCAGGGCCCGAGGGCAGGAGAGCAGGGCTGGGAGAGGATCTGAGAGTGGCCAGGGGTGGCCAGGGCAGAGTTTGGAGGGGCCAGACAAGACCGGGGCTGGCAGATGGGTCAGAGCCAGGGGGCCTTGGGGCCGAGCCGTCTGCTCGGGTCAAGCCTTGGCCTTGGCCCTCGTGGGAGATGTCTTACAACTCATTTCAGCTTTGTGCTCCTTCACAGCTGCTTTCGAACTGGGACTCTGGGCTTCTGAGAGAAGTTGCTTCTGAGAGGGTCGTGCTTCGGTAGTCTGGACAAGGGCTTCGAGTTGGTTCCAGGAATGGCTGTGTCTGCCCAGGGTACTAGGCAGGACTAGTTCTGTACTGCCCACCCTGTGTGCTCGCTAAGGGGATGTAAGAGCCCCCGCTCCAGGCACGTCCTTGGGGTAGAGTCTGCTCACCACACCAGAGACGAGAGCAGGGCTCAGGAAGTAGAAAGCCATCTTGATTGGGGGCCAAGGTGGGTTGCGGGTGGAAAGACAAGTGCCAGCTGTGGGGAGTGAGGTTCTACCCCTCAACTGCCCACTGGCCAGCCGCTGGCTGAGCGTGGACTGGGGCCCCAGTTTCTTCTGACGGGTGTCTGTCTGTGTGAGCGCCGGCTAGACAGAGAGCTCCGCTGAGGCTCCTCTGAGGCTCTGCTGGGGAGGGGGCACATAGCCCTGCCCCCGAGGGCTCCTTATCTGTGAGACCCTGAGATAGGGGTTGAGGCAACCTGGACTAAAGGCCCTTAGAGGGCAGGGTGGGGGGTCTGAGGTGGGTCCTGGGGGCACAGGTTGGAGGTACAGGGAGAAGGGGAGGCGGGGCTGCTGGCTGCTGGGGCTCTGTGCAGGTGTGCCTGGGGGGAAGGAGCCCCACTCTGGGGGAAGGCTGCCTGCTGACTGGGCCCCTCCTCCAGGGAGCATCTGTGGTGTTCCTTGTGAATCCCTCCCCTCTGCTCCGGCCCTGCCCTCTGAGCTGCTCTCCGTGCAGGTTAACCACAGCAGCGGCTACCTGCTCCCGTAGACCACGGAGTAGGCCTGAGGGCGAGCATTCTTCATACCCAGCCAAGAGGGAGGAGCAGAGGGCTTGGCCCAGTGACCCGGGTTCTTTCTTGCAGCTGGGGCTGCTGAAAACACCTGAGGGAACTCAAAGAGAGGTGGTTCTGAGGAGGACAAGCCAGGAGAGGCCCTGGGGGTGATGGGCCGACTCTACAGAGATGTGAGCCTGCTTTGGGGCAGCAGAGAGATTGGGGCTGGGAGTAGAGAGCCTGTCTGGGTTCAGGCTGCAACGTGAGTCAAGCGAAGATCATGGGAGTGAGGGGCTGGCGACGGAAGAGGGAGGTGTGAGCCAGTGAGGGCAGAGGTGGCGCTGATGCTTTGCTGAGGCGATGTCCTGCAGATCAGAGGCTCCGGGGAGTTGCCTTTGCCAAGTGGGCATCGTGCAGCCTTTAGCTGCCCTGCCGGGGCTGGGGGCAGTGCCCGGCTCTGTGTTCCACAGCCTGTCCCCAGCTTGGGGGCGCTAAAGAGCGCGGGACCAGGGCCTAGAGACCGGACAGTGTGGGGGGGCAGGGCCTCCCCTCCTCCACTGGTGAGTCTCTGTCCTGCCTGACACTGGCCCTGCCAGCGAAGTCCTGGCGAATGAATCATCAAGGGCTGTGCGAGCGAGTAGGACCATGGACGTCACCTGCCTTGGTACATGTGGGGAAACTGAGGCCCAGAGCGGCAAGGGGCTTGCTCAGGGTCACCCCTGGCTTCAGTGGCAGAGCCAAGCCTGGCATGGGACGCCTGTCAGTCACACACACTGCTGTGCCCCAGACGAACTTGGCAATGGGAGAGCCAGAGGGGCTGGGAGGGGCTGGCGCTGGGAGACTCGAGCGTCGGGCGCCCGGAACCCCTGAGTGCTGGACGCCCGGTGGCCTCTCAGTGACCGGTGCTGGCTCGCTGTTTTATGAAGGGCTTCCCTGCGGAACCTCTTCTTTTTTCCTAGTTTGGAAAAAAAAATCAATACCGAAGAGTACACAGAATAATACAGCAAATACTGGGGACCCGCTGTCTCATGTGAGCAAAGGGTGACACTGGCACCTCTGCAGGGACCTCTCAGTCCCCAGCTCCTCTGATTTTATTGACCTATTTCTTCACTTTTAATATTGATTGATTGGGCCATTGATGTTCTTCGTGGGCCTTGAATGCTGGCGTGGGTTGGAGGCTTCAGCGCTCCCTTTGACTCTGAAATTCCAGGATGTCAGAAATGACCCAGCTTAAAAAAAAACGGGCGCCATCCTGCCTCTCCAGGAATGCCTGGCACACCTCGGCAGCTCTGTGGGGGGCTGCAGGACCCGGGGACCGAGGGGCTCCGCGCTTGCCATCCTGGGCTGCCTCTGCCCGGCCTGCGGGCCTGGGCCTGGGCGGCGGAGGCCCCCTTCCTGCCTGCTCCCTTCCCCTCCTCGCGCTCCCCCCCCCCGCGACTGGTGGGAAACGGTTCTGTGAAAGGTGCCAGAGGATGTGACTATGCCCTCCTGTGAAGCCATGCCGAAATAAAGGCTTTCGGCGGGGGCGGTGTTTTTTCTGCTCGACTGTCTGGCTTTGTTAAGGCTGTTCCATCAGGCCGGCAGCTGGCCTGTTCTCGTCCAGGAGGACAGAGGCCGGCAGCAGACTGGGGATTTTCCACTCGAGGAGGAAGGTTTGTGCCAGCCGGCCAGCCGGTGGGAAGAGACAGGCGACAGGTCCTCATTGCCCTGCAAGTGTGGACGGAGCTGCAGACAAGGACACTGTCCTCTCGTCTTCACTCCTCTGAAATCAGGGGATCTGAGGCCCAGAGAAGGAGGGGCCCTTCCTCAAGGCCCCTCCAGGGACATTGGGAGCAGAGCCAGGCTGGGAACCTGGGTCCAGTGGCCCGCAGGCCAGCCTCTCCACCCCCTCCAGCAGCCTTTGACCGAGAGAGGGAGCAGGTGCATGGACCAGCTCCATTCATTGCCAGCCGTCCCCCGTTTTCTATAAACTCAGACTAGTCAGACTGCTTTAAGGTCATTAGGGTAGAGGCGTCTCTGAAAGACGTGGGTGATGTTGGCAAGCGCAGAGGGAACGGTCTCCCTACTCCCACCCCTTCCCCCGACAAGTGTCTCCACCCTGCACTCCTCCCAGGGGCTAGGCTCTTACAGAAACTCCCGTGGGTTCAGAGCCTGGCCAGCAGCGAGGTGCACGGTAAGGGTTTGATAAATGCGCATCCGGCTGATCAAGGTAATGCAGGACTGTCCTTGTCACCGAGCTGTGGCCAGCGAAGGCAGACACCGAGTCATGTGGGGACCGTAGAGTGAGTGATCGAACGCATCACCTCCCTCCTCTTGATTTCCATCTGGACGCACACACGTGCGCACACCCCTGTCTGAGCCGGGGGCAGTTCAGGGTCAGGACGGCTGGACCGGAATGATGCTTGCAGGCATCTGGCCCAGTGCCCCATTTATGGGTGGTGAGGGCAAGGGGCTCCTCAAGGCCTGGGAGCCCGGAAGGGAACCAGGCCTGACCGCTGCCCTCACCCCACTCCACTGTGCTTTCTGGAAAGCCGTGTCTCACACGAGCAAGCTGGAGGAGGCTCAGAGATGGGTGGGGCGACTGGAAGAGTGATTAAAAGGACACCCAGAAAAGAACGAGGACTTTTGTGCATAAACACGGGGGTTCAGAGGGTCTGTGACCAGGAGCACGGTGCTGGGACGTCGGGCTTGAAGGCGAAGGGAGGCAGGTTCCTAAAGCCAAGTGCGCCAGACGGTTGGTTCCATTTCCCAAGTTCTCCTTCCCCGCTGAATGCTGTTTTAAGATTTCTAATTCTTACTGTGTGATTTGGGACCAATCGTTTAGTCTCTGTGCCTCCGCTTTCCCACTTTGGAAAGGAGATTGTACAGTCCCTGCCTACTCCCCAGGGTTGTTTTCACAACCCTTCGGAGCCCTGGAAATGGGAAACGGAAAGAAGCGTCTGTATTCGGCTGTTTTCCCTCCTCCTTCTCACTCACTTCACCCACCGGGGGCCTCTTAGTTACCGTTTTTTTTCTTCATAAGCGATCCCTCTGCCATTTTTGGCATCAGTGACTACCCATCCCTCTTACAGTCCTTTCGTTCTTCAGACCGTGGGGCAGCACCGCCTCCCAGCTCTGCCTCCTCTGCTTTCCCCATCCTTGGCCACTGCCCCCGCCCTTCCTGTCCTCTCTCTGGGCAATCTTAGCCACTCCAAGTGCCAAGGAACCCTCAGGTGCCGGTGGCTCGCACACCTATACTCAGCCCTGGCCACTCTCCTGGGCTTTAGATGTGTTTGACAGCTTCACCGGGTGTCCCACGGGCACCTCTGGCTGCCTCCCCCGTCCCTGATCCCTAACCTGTGTTCTCCATCTCAACCCCTTCCTCTCCCACAACCCCACACTGTACAACTTCTGAGCCACTGGCCAGTCAGGCCCCAGCCTGCAACTGCGGTCTTATTTCCTGTGGCTGGTGGGGTGGAGACCACTGCTTGCTTGAGGTGTTGTCTGCAGGGCTCCAGGGGTCCGACTGGCCGTGGCTGGGGCAGGGCCGTGCCTAGCCTTTGCCCGGGGCGGCTTTCCTTCCTCAGGTGGCAGCAGGTCTGCGGCCCATCTGCTCGGCCTCCTGAGCTGTCAGAACACACCGCCCTTTCTTACACTGGCCCCAGGCCCAGCCCAGCCGGCAGCCCCCTCTACTCCTCCTCCAGCCCTGCCCAGAGCCCTTCCCGCTCAGCCTTTCCCTCATCCTCCTCCGAGGAGGTGCCTCCCAGGCTCTGCAGGAATCCCTCTGGGTGGCGTAGGAAAGGGTGGGTCATCTGCCACAGGGCCGAGCTGTCCCTAGTAGTGTCCCCATAGACGTAAACGCACTTCCTTTTCCATCCTCAGGAGGCTGCAACCTTCGAATGCCCACAGGACGCGCTGCCTGGCCCTGGCCATCGCGGACATTTTGTGGCGGGCTGGGGGCCACGAGAGAGCCGTGGTCACACTGTAAGTGCTTCCCGGGGCTGTGGTGCTTCCCGGGGCTGTGCTGTTACCACTTGACCTCGGGCTGGCCCAGCTGTGGGCAAGCTGGCTGTGTGTCACTGGGATGAGGACCACACTGTGCGCCCTTCTAGACCCCTGCCTTGTGCCCCATGCTGGGACCAGCCCCGAGAGTCAGCCTGTTGTGCTGGGCAGCCCGCCCTGGGTGGGGGCCCATCCTCCTCTCAGAACGGGGTCGGGTCTGCCCTGCCTCCCTCCGGGGAGCTCTGGGAGTGTGAACCTGCCTGAGAAGACCTCTGACCCCGCAGCTAGCTCCCCTGACCCAGAAGCCTCAGAAAACAGCCTTTGACCCAGTCACCCCGCAATGACTACCCGCCCCCCCAGTCCCCAGAGCACGCTCTGTCTGCTCTGTCGCTTGGGCCCCCCTTCCTTTGAGGAGGAAACTCAGGTGTGTGGTTGGTGGTGGAGCCAACAGCTGTTTTCCCTGCTACCTCTGTCCTACGCCAGACGGAGGGCCGTCCTCGGAATGCGCTCGGGTGGCTGGCTGGCTTCAAGGCCTGGCCCCTCAGCCTGGAAGCATCGCTCCGCAGGCCAGGGGGCCATGCTTCAGTAAAGGGGTGCCTTTTCCCAGTGCTGCTGCTTATCGGCTCTGTGACCTTGGGCGACCAACTTAACCTCTCTGTGCTGCATCTGTTTACTCATCTGGAAAATGGGAGTGATAACGATTATATCATAGGGCGATTATGAGGGAATTAATGAGTCAATATAAATAAAATGATGTGATAAATAATAATATTGTCTATCTGTTTAAGTCATCAATCTGTGTAAACAGATGAAAAAGAACAGCACAGTGGAGCGCTCAGGATGGCGCCTGGCACACACTAGTGCCACGGCAGTAGGTGCCGGCGTCGCTCTGCTCACCGCTCCTGCGGAGGGCTCGTCCTTGGTGCCCATGTTCCAGCTGACGGGCCAGCCTTGGCCCTCAGGGTCTGCCTGGCGGCCCTGAGAGCAGATGGGGCAAAAATGCAATGTCTTTCCGTTTGACAGACTAAGAAAAAGAAGCCCAGAGAGGGGCAGTGGCTGGTCCAAGGCCGCACCGCAGGCTAAGGGTGCAGCGGGCCCCCACCCCAAGCCCAGCTTCCAGCCCCCGTCTCACTGGGCGATGGGTTCGGCGGGAGCCTCAGACGGGACAGGGGCTGGAAGTTCTGATGTCCCCAAACACAAGGGGCAGGCCCGTGTCCACGCGTCTGGAGGGGCGTTTGTCTGTTGTGGGAGACAGGCAGCCTCCCTCCTGGCCCGACTTGGGCCTGGTCGCCCCCAGCGCTCTTTCTGCTGTTGCTTCTCCATTCCCGTTTTTGCTCTTTCCGTCGGTGGTGCGCGCTGGCCCTGGCCTAGCGGGGAAGGCGAGGACGCCTTGGCTCCCTTCTCTCCCCAGAGCCACCTTCTCGTTTGTCTCATTTCGTGGCACATGTGGTTTTGCCCTGGCGCAAGGTCATGTCTTCTTTCCATGCACAGGACTCATGCGTCTCCGTTTCCTTTTTAGGCCTTCGGAAACACAGCAGTTCATTCCAACAGGGAAATACAAAGCAGATGGAGTCTTAGAAACAGTACGGCTTTCTGGAAAATTATCACGCAACCCTTGGCTTTGTTTGGGCCCAGTCTCCTTTCCTATAAGTAAATCCTTCCTCTGCGGGGGAGGGGCCCGCCTTGCCTGTGGCCCGGCTGCAGAGCCCTCCACCTGGGGCCAGGGCGGGCAGAGGTGGGGGTTTCGGGGGTGGGCTCTTGCCAGACTGGCTTTATGGCCCAAAAAGAGGCTGATGGGCGGCCTGTGCCATCGAGGTTGTGCCGAGCCTGAAGCTGCCCCAGCAGTCGGCACACTGTGATTTGGCTAAACCCTGCCTTCTCGTGCCTGTGTTCACGCCTGAGCCCTCTGGGCTCGCTCTGAGAGAGGAGGGGGGGTGGGGGGGTGGAAGGTGTGGAAGAGCATGACAGGGCCCAGCGTCAGCCATCAAACTAGACCTAAGGAAGACGAAAGAAGGGACAGAAAATGAGAGACGGCCAGCACCACAGAAACAGTGACGTCTCCCCACGTTAACCTCCTCCTCACCGAGGATTTACGAGCCGGGAACCAATCCGCCTCTTCACAGAGGATTTTTGCTTCACCTAGTTTGTGTCATCTGACCTGGGTCTGGGCCCGTATGGTCCTGGGCACCTCTGAAGGGTCTCGCTTGGTTGGATGTTTTCTCTAAACTGATTTTTCCTGACCTGCCTGAGAAAGCAAAAGATACTCATCTCTGCTGCTTTCCACTGGGCTAGGGACTCTGCCTGCTGGGCTTAGAACTGGCCGGGATGGTGGCCTGGATAGGACACCCGCCCCAGGTGCTTCTCAGTGCCCAGGGCTCGGGTGGGTCACCCCGTGCCTTTGTGTCTCCTCAGCTCACGCTCCACAGTTTGACCTGCTACGAGGAGCTGGTGGCCTTCCTGCAACAGAGCATCCACCAGGTATGCACAGTGGTGTGGCTTGTGGGGTGTCCTTGTTAAGCAAGCCATCTGCGTTGTGTGCAGAAGAGATGCTGGGGAACTGGAGTCGTGCCCCAGGATGGGGACCGTGGGGGTGGGGGGCAGAGGCCGGCCCTGGGCACCATGGCTGAGGGCGGTGGGTGAATTAGACTGGAGAAGCATAAACTTGGGGAACAGGGGTCCAGTCGCTGCCATTGCGTCGTTGAGGGCTGGCCGTGGCTACAAGGTATAGGACGTTGCCATAGTGGGGGCTACAGCGGGGGGTGGCGTGGGGTCTGAGTGAAGGGAAGCAGCTGATGGATGGCGGTTATGAGAGCTTTGTCTCTGTCTGAGGGGAGGCAGCCACCTGTAGAAGCAAAGGACCCTCTGTCAGTGTGGGGGGCCCAGCAGCAGTTGTGGGGGGACAGGAGTGGGGGTTTCTGGGCTGCGTCGGAGGTCTGGGCACTGGGCATGGAGACCCTCACATGGCGCCCGGGAGGCAGGGCTGGGCTGGACAGGGCCCCGGAACACCCCGTCTGCTGGAGGCGAGGTATGCCCCCACTGTGGGCTGTGAGAGGGGCCGGATTTGGCCGGGCTGGGAGCAGTGCGGTCAAGGGCTGCGGGCTTTCGAACTGGGGCTGAAGCCTGAGGCTTTGTGGAGGATGGACCAAGCCGAGTGCCCCAGGGGAGAGAACGTGGTCTCCGGAGCCACCGGCCTGGATTTGCGTTTAGGACACAGCCCTCAGCAGCTGTGTGACCTTGGGCCTCAGTTTCCTCACCTGTACAGGGGGGTGGTTGTAGCAGGGCCTGCCTCAGAGCACCACGCAGCGTGCCCAACTGGACGTCCCCATGGCTGGGTGTCACGATCACCATTGTCCTAGTTACTTAAGGTGACCTTGCCAGAGGCCACTAACAGGCGCACAGAAAGGAGAGGGAAGGCTCGCAGAGGGAGGGCGCAGGACAGGAGACTGCTGGCCCTCAGACCCCTGACTGCATGGCCTTGCCGTTCTGACGTCCCTGTGTCAGCTGAAGGTGGAGAGCGCCCAGCACTCTCCAGGGGCAGGTGAACGCTCCAGGCCTCCTCTCTGCCTTCCCTCCAGCCTCTGGGCCGTGGGCTCGGCTCTCTTAGGCTCCAGAGAAGGCATCAGAAGGCTCAGTGGTGAGCCTGGAGGGTGGGAGAACTTGCCGGACGTGGGAGCAGGCTGGACGCTCCTAGGGTCACAGTCCTCTCTCCTGGCACAATTCGCCAAAGACTGGGACTTGTCTTGGCCCTCTCGGGCCCCTTGGGCAGGGAGGTGGGACCTGCTGAGACCATGGGAAGCAGGTGTGCGCTGGGGCACTGGGTCACCTGAAACCCTCACCCCCGGCGCTGTTGCCTGGCTCGGGCGCTTGGACCCTGACCCGGGGCCCGGACAAGGGCGCTGCCTTTCTGTACTGCCTGCTCTGTCCAGGGGTGCGTGGGAGGGCTCTGATGTGTGAGCAGTCCTGGCTGGGGTGTCAGGAGTCTCAGGCTGGCTGTCACTTGCTGCCTGTCCCCGCTCTCTCTGGTTCTCCATGGACATAACCCAGTGGGTCATCTGCTGACTTGTTGTGCTCCACAGCTAGCCCAGGGCGGCCGTAGTGGCCTGTAGCAGGGACCTGAGGACCTTGGTTGCATGTGGCCTCAGGAAAGTCACTGGGCCTCAGTCGCCCCATCTGGAAAAAGGAAGAGGGAGCAATTAGTAGGTAACTTCCAGTTCTTTACCATCCAACTGTGCTTCTTAAAGAAGAAATGTGAATGCAAGGGAAAGAATGTCTTCCAGGTTAAGTGCCAGGTCCCTCGGCATAAGCAGAAAGGAAACCGATTATTAAGCACCCCCGAGTGCTGTGGTGATACAGCAGTGCACCGCGAGAGGAATTAAGCCTGCCGAGGTCGGCGTGCGTGACGAGGCCCGGGAGGCCAGGCTCACATTGTCCGGTGAAGTGACCCGAGAGGCTTCTGGAGGGCAGAGGAGGGAGGGGTTCCTGGGGTGATTGACCCCATGTCCCAGGCATCTGAGGCCCCGTCCCAGCTGGCTGATGGCTCCTGGGTGACCCCTTAGCACCGAGGTCTTCCTCATCCTTGGGTGTAAGACGGGGCCTCCCGGCTCCCTTGGCCTGTCCCCCCAGGCTGTCCATGAAGCCCAAGCAAGACAGCGATTGTGAGCAAGGTCAGAGCAAGAGGCCAGTGCCAGGGGTGGCAGCCGCCCCCTCTCCGCTGGCCTCTGGGCGCAGCACAGCCCCTTCCCCACCCCAGTCCAGGCCCCAGTGCCCGCGGTCGGTGGATAGCTGGCCTGTCTCTGGGGGCCGCATTTCCCCCGCCGCTGATGTTTTTGCTGGAAGCCAATGCGCTGCCTCAGCACTGCCCTCAACAAATCCATTTTTCATGGCCTGGGCCTGCGAGGGCTTCCTCGTGCCAGGCCTGGAAATGAGCACCGAACCATCGTTGCCCAAAATAAATAGCCTCCCTGCTGTGTTTTCATTACCGCTCACCCTTGGGGCGAGATGTCTGGCTGCCCGCGCCGCCCCCCCCTCCGTGAGCGGGGAGGGAGGGCTGCCTCTGCCCCTTCCTCTGATTGGGGTTCCTTGGTGGGCGCAGTCTCTGCAGGCCTGAGCAGGGCGGAGAATGGCCCCGTCTTCCCAAGTGGGACCAGACATTTTTCCAGACCCTAATAGTGGTTTCCGGCCTTTCAATGTCGGCGTCTGGCCCTGTGGTCTCCCATGTCTTGGCAGCTTTGAACTTGATGAGATAATTTTAATAAAAATTTTTTTTTTAAAGAAAATGGGATATTGGTGTCATTCAATCATGTTCCAGCCAGGGCCAGAAGCCCAGGCGGGGGTCACTTCCTGACCGTCTGTAGTCCCACCTAACCAGTCCCCACGGAGGCCCTGGCCAGGGCTCGTGCGAAGGTCGCCTGAGGGTGTCCAGCGACTGTGGGAGAGGCTGGCCTGGGCAGTGACAGCGGTTCTTATGGAAAGCTGGGGCTTGCGGTGGGCTCTGCGTCCCTTACTTCACTGCAGCCCTGCAGGTGGGCAGGGGTTGCAGGCACGGCCCCGGGGCAGCGTGTGAGTCCGGGCAGAAGTAGGCAGGCATTTCGGGAGGGGAAACTGAGGCTGAGAGAGCTTTGCCTCTCCCCGAGGCAACACGCGAGTCCGCGGTCGAGCTGCGACAAGGGCGCAGGTGGCCCGAACCCTCCGGGCCTGTGTCCCCACCGTGAGGGGGTCGGCTCTGCTCTCCCCAGTTTTCAGAGCGCGTCCCCAGACAGGGTCTTTTCAGGCGTGCGCCATGACCTAGGGAAATATGCAAAGTAGGTGGTCACCAGCCTCAGTCTGCAAGTGGGGACGCTGAGGACAGCAGAAGTGGAGTGCCTGCTATCACAGAATTACAACAACACTGATCTAAGATGGTTGTTGCTTCCGTCATCACATTTCCATTTCCACAAAAGATTTAAAGTCACTCGCTCGAAGCTGGTGTCCGCAGGGCTTGTCTGTGTTCTAACTGTGGTAAACCTGCCCCCCGCCCTGTCCTCCCTCCCCCACCTCTAGGCCTTTGCAGGCGCTTTTCCTCTTGCCAGGAACAGTGTTCCCTTCTCTTCTGATTCCTCCTTGTCCCTGGGGCGTCTGTTCAGACCTCGCTTCCTCCCGAAAGCCTTCCGTGACAACTCCCTCCTGTGTGTTGGCGGAGGACCTTGCGTTTCCCATCAGAGCAGAGCTCCTTCCCCGCCCTTTTCAGTGGCTTATTCTTTCTTCCTCGAGTTCCTTCTCATGAGGGCAGGTCTGTGCCCAGCTGTTCACAAGGAAAGCCTCAGCAGCAAGCAGCCTCTTGGCACCGGACTTTCACGTTCTGTGAAAGCCACCGGCCAGATGAGGAGACTGGGGACAGAGAAGTTGAGAAGTGTCCCTGTGGTTGCAGAGCTGGGAGTGGCAGAGCTGGGATTGAAGCGCAGGCAGCCAGGGTTAGGCTGTGGGCTCCTGTCTGGATGAGGGCAAGGCAAGTAAGCTGCTCACCTTGGGTGCAAAATTCAAGGGGGTCCCCAAAACCTCAGGAATAAGCATGAATAATATTGTAATGCAGTACCTAAAAAATAACCAAGTTAATCCAAAAAAAATCCACGAGGAACAAAATATACATTTTTTTGGGAGACCAGACCTGCCCTTCCTCTTGCCCAGATCGCCTCGCTGGGCCCCCCAACCTGACTCTGCTCCAGGCCCGCTCGCTCTCCGCTGCTCTCCCCGCAGCACCGTTCTTGGGGGGAGGCGTTTGGAATCAGGTGGAGCCCCCTGCAAGCTCACCAGGCTGCTTACCAGCTGCGTGGCCTCGGGCCACTCGCTCAGGCTCTGTGCCCCGATTCCCACATGTGGCAGAGGGCAATCAATGGCAGCCCTCAGGGAACAGGTCTGCGAGAGTGAAATGTGACCGTGGGCAGAAGACGCTTGCCTTGGTAACAGAGGCTGCTCCCGCCGCCGCTGTATCCCGAGCTTCCAGGACTTGGCAGTCAAGGGTTTGCTCCTTGGTGGGCACTGTGTCTGCTCCCATTGTCACTCGGGCTAGGGTCTTTTCATCCCTTAGGGGGTCTGGCTGGTGGGACCTGGACAGGGTCTGCCTAGGGGCCACCCAGCCAGTTCCAGGGCTGGACTGGCGGCAGCTGGCTCGGGCCAGGCTGCTCCCTGGGCTGCGGCCTCAGGGAAGTGAGAGGAGGGAGGTGTGGGCCTGGTGGGCGCTCATTCCTTTCTTCTCTTCCCAGTTCGAAGTGGGCCCCTTCGGATGCATCCTGCTCACGCTGTCCGCCATCCTGTCCCGGTCCACAGAGCTGTGAGTATCTTCCTCCCTCCATGGCTGGGGTGGCTTGTCTGCTCACCGCGCCTCCCCAGAGCCCAGGGTGGTGCTTGGTGCTCAGTGGGTGCTTGCGGCCAGCCTACTTGGAGGGGTGAACAAGGGCAGGTGGAGGAGAGGGGGCAGTTACATTCTACATACACATGTGTTCACTGCCACATTCTCTTTGGTCTCCCCACGTGTGCTGCGGAATACGGGATATACTTGGTACTCTGTGGCTCCCCTGGGCCATGTGTGGGGAGGGGCAATTGAGTTTGAAGCCTGGGAGGTGAGCGAGGGGCTCTGAGAGCTCAGGGAATGGGGTGCTCTCCCTAGGCCACGGCAGTCGCAGGCTGCGAGACTCATGTCTACAGCCAGCCCTGAGAGGGGTCTGGGTGGGCACCCGGGACCTTGGAGGTGGAGGGAACAGGGGGCTGGGTCCTGACTCCAGACTCCAGGCATCCTGGTCAAAAGCGGCCTCGGGGCTGCTTGAGAGCTGGAGTTCCTCCATCATGCTCGTTCCCCAGGAGTCCCTACACTTCTTATCCTTATTTGTCACCTGGCATTGTGTCACCGGGGAGAGTTCGGATGAATGGCGCATTAACAGTCTTGTGAGGTGCAGTCGGTTGTCCCATTCCCTGCCGAGCAGAGAGCAGGCCCCAGGGGTGTGGAGACCTGGGGGAATGCGTGTCCGCTGTGGGGGTGCTTGGTATGGGGGAGGATCTGGGCCTAACCCTAGGCAGGTGGCCCCAGGAAGTGGGGAAGCGGCAGGCAGCACCGTGCAATGCCCGGGCCGGGAGGCCCCCGCAAAGGGAGACACTGGCTCCCGTGGCTGGGCCTGGGCCAGCCCGTCCACGCTGCCTGTGGCCTCTGGTGCTGGTGGGAGCAGGACGGCAGGGCTCTGAGGCCTGGTGCCACTGGCCTGCCTGCCGCTTGCTGCTGCTGACCTCATTAAGTACATGTGTGCGCACAGCGTGTTCTATGGCATTCTCCTTCTAATCCTGCCATAATGATATGATTCATTCCAGGCCCGGGCTCACGTGCATGGAGACCATAAGCGGCACCGCCTTCTCCCCAGGCCTGGGTTTGCTAATCCCTGGGCTGGCGGGGTTGTGGTGGTGGCAGTGGGGGTGGCTATTTCCAGGAGTGGGCGAGACCTCTGACCTCACTGAGGGGAAGCTGAGCTTTTTGGAAGGGTCAGGCCTGGTGATGTCTAGCTGTGTGATCCTCTCAGCCTCAGTTTCCCCATCTGCACAGCAGCCCCTTTAGTTTGGGGGTCTAGGCCCTGGCTCACCAGCTCCTGCAGGGAGTGGCTCTGGCCATCTGTCCCGCTGCAGGGCTTTGGGACCCCCCCCCCATCCAGGCTGTTCTTCACGTTGTCCAGACCTGGTGGGGCTGCTTCTGTCCCCTCCCCGCTCTGTCCCCCCGTGTCGGCACCTGTGGGGCAGGTGTGTAGGGGAGGCTGTCTCTCTGGACCAGTCCTGTTAACGGTCCTGAAGTTACAATCCTGCCAGACCCCCTCCTGTTCACAACAGGCACACGCAAACGTATAGGCACACACACACAGAGACACACCCAGGCACACACACGTGGGGCCCAGCTGCAGTCACCTCCTCCCGTTGTTCCCAGGGCCGGGGAGGGAGAGTGTGTTAGTGACAATTTCCTTCCCTTCATGGCCCTGAGGACCTTTCTGGGTCTTGGGGGCGAGGGTTTGAGTCCCCCCTGGCCGCTTTGGCCAGCCTGCCCCGCCTTCCAGGGGGACTGGCACGGAGACCTACGCTGGACGCAGCGGGACACTGGCCGGGCTTGTCTTACTCCCGTGGCCTCCCCGTCCCCTTTTCTGAGAGGACGACACAGAGGACACTCTCGTCGGCACTAGGCAGTAGGAGCGGCAGCAGGCTGCGTCTCAGGGTTTCCTACCTGCCGATCCTTTGCTCACAGTTCACACACGATGCTCGTTCATCTCCGCAGCAGCCCTGCTGGGCGGCGCTGTGGCGATCTCTGTCACCTGCCCTGACTTTCAGAGGAAGCGAGGCTTTGGGAGGTGAGTGGCTTGCCTCAGGGCCACACGGCTCAACCG
The DNA here is from genome assembly GCA_004026765.1 of Micronycteris hirsuta. Classification (NCBI taxonomy): domain Eukaryota; kingdom Metazoa; phylum Chordata; class Mammalia; order Chiroptera; family Phyllostomidae; genus Micronycteris; species Micronycteris hirsuta. The sequence continues at coordinate 85,914 of PVJI01001851.1, forward strand.
GCCAGCTGACCCCAGACAAGGCTCTTTGGGTTTGCTCTTTAAGGACCTGAACTTGGGAATGAAACAGACTCCATTTCAGGCTGACTCCATAACGCTCTGAGCCTGCGTTTGTCTGTACAATGGGGTTGATTCCTGCCTCACAAGATTAATCGGAGACATAAATGTGTGCTTGGCAAGGCTCCTGCTGGTAGCAAGCTTGGGATAATGGCCCCGTTAGTCTGCTCCTGCCTCCGCTGTGCTCAGATGCCTCTTGTGTCCCGCCCTGTCTGGGCTTGGTGCCTCATGGTGGGGACAGCCCTAGGGATGTCCTGCAATGGGTGATGGGTCCAGCTGCAGCTGTGGTCACCCCTGGCAGGCACTTCCTGAGTGGCCTGGGGGCTCCTGGGGCCCTGTGTGCTGTTCCTCAGATGGGGCAGGAGACGGGTGGTGGGAGGGCCCCTCCCTGCCCTGGGAGTGCTCCGCCCAGGGGTGTGCTGGAGGAGTGCCACTCACCTCTCTCCTGCGTGTTGAAGTTCAAGATAAGTGTCAGGTGGGCCGCCTGTCGGCACCCGGTGGGGCACGGGGCAGGCCTTGGGCTGCGCGGGCTGTGTCTGGGTGTTTCTCCAGACCCACGCTCCCTGCCCCCAGGCAGCCACTCCATGCTCCCTCGGGGCTGCCAGGGATGAGCGTTGGAGTGGGCTGGCCTGTCCTCCCTGGGCTCCAGGGGGCCTCCTGGAGGGGCGGCCATCCTGAGGATGAAAGACAGGACTGACGGGGGCGCAGGAATAGCCTGAGTTGTCACAACGCGGCCCAGAGCCTGCGAGAGGATCTCGCTGAAACCACTTGAAATGCCACTTGGCATTCCTGGCGTTTCGGAGGGGCCCTCTGAAGGAGCTGTCCTCGCCTTTGCCTTTGGGAAGGGCAGCTCTCGGAATGGTCCACGCCCCTCGCAGGCGGGTCACGTTGCTGCCCCACGCAGCTTCCCTGGGCTCCCCAGAGGCCCTGGTCTCTGGTCTCGGGAGGAAAGCCAGGCCTGGCTCTGGGTTTGCTGTGATCTGCTTGGCAGGGACAGCGAGGCACACCTCCTCCTGGCCTGCCTCGGGGCCAGCGACCTGTGAAGGCCTTTGTTTCTGGACCTTTGGGCACCCAGGGGAATGTCACCCAGCACAGGCACCGTTTGTCAGACCGAGTGGGGAGGCTCGTCCAGGGCAGCCCAGGGCGTGACAAGTCACACAAAACAAAGTGCCCCTCATTCGCGGCGGTGCAGCTGCCGGCACCTGGGTCCCCATCTTCGCTCCGCTGCCCCCAGCCGTGTGGCCGGCCCAGCCAGCGCCTCAGCTTTTCCTCTCTGACAGGAGGGGGTTGGATTGGTGCTTCTTCACCTCTTTGTTTGGGATGCCACATTGGGTTTTCTTCTAGAGAGACCATACCCCAGAGCTCGCCGTAGAAAGCAGATGAAGCAAAATGGCTTTGACTGGAGCAGAGGGAGCGGGGAGAGGCCCCCGCCAGGCGCCCCGTCCAAACCCGTGGAGAGGCCGGCTCTGTGCGTGGCCGAAGGCTGCCGGCCCTTCCTGCCCTGGGTTCAGATCCGGCTCTGCCAGGGGCATTGAGGCTGTTTCATCTCTGACTGCTTCGGGCAGCTGACCACGTGTCCTGGTGGCCCAAAGAGACCACAGAGCGTCTCAGGTCACGTGCCGTTCAACCAAGGGAAAGCGGAGTGGGGGCCTGTGAGGGCCACTCCGTTCTTTACAGATAGTGTGCGCGCGCATGGATGAGAGACTGTGAGGCTGCGTGGGTGCTGGTGGTTGTGTCTGAGATTGTGGGGCGGGTGACTTGACTGTATGTGTGTGTGAGTGTATGTATGTGTGAGTGTGTGTGTGTTTGAGAGAGTGTATGTGTGTAGGAGCGTGTGTGTGCATGTGTGTGTGTAAGAGTATGTGTATTTGTGTAGAAGTGTGTGTATAGGAGGGTGTGTGCACATGTGTGAGTGTGTGTGTGAGAGTATGTGTTTGTGTAGGAGCGTGTGTGTGTATGAACGTGTGTGAGTGCATGTTTATAGGAGCGTGTGTGCACACGTGTGAGTATGTGTATGTGTATGCAGATGTGTGAGTGTGTGTGTTTGTGTAGGAGCATGTGTGAGTGTGTGTGAGTGTGTGAGTGCATGTGTACAGGAATGTGTATGCACGTGTAAGTGTATGTGTGTGAGTGTGTGTGTAGGAGCATGTGTGTGCAGATGTGTGAGAATATGTGTGTACAGGAGTGTGTGCGCACATGTGTGAGTGTGTGTGTGTAGGAGCGTGTGTGAGTGTGTACGTGTGTGAGACCCCGAGGGCACGGCCGTCCCTCCCTCCTAGCACAGCTCTCAGACTCCCTGACCCTGAGGGCCCAGGGCGAGGGGGTGGATGGGCGCCTCGCCCCCGAGGCGGGAAGAGCGGCGGGCGGCGGAGTGGCCTCCGGGCGCTGTCTGTCCTGGGCCCAGGGCGAAGCCTCGAGGGGGCTTTCTTTTTTCCCACTGGGTTTCCTGCCCTGTTTTCTCTCCCAGATCTTAAGTTGCTTACAGTAAATCTCATGCAGGCTTTCCTGCCCCCGGCTCCCCTGCGGTCCAAACCGCGCAGCCCAGAACTTTCTCCAGTGCGCTCTCACAAGCCCCGCGGGACTCGGGGCCCTGGGGTGGGGTGGGGAGGGGGGCGGGCAGCTCCGAGCCAGGCCGGCGCAGCCTGGCTGGGCGCGCAGCCCCACGGGGAGTCTAGGTGACGGGCTGGCCACAGGGAGGGCTTGGGCGGTGCCCGCCGGCGACTCAGGCCTGGGGTGGGGGTGCAGCTTGTGAGGAGAACCTTTTCAAGGAGCAGCCCCTTGGCTCTTGGTACAGTGGCAGCTCGGCTGCCCGAGTCCGTCCTGAAAGTCCCAAATCAGAGACTTTGCCATGTGCTGGAGTGACTTCTGGACAGCATGGCCAGCCGCAAGGGTGAGGGGCAGCGTGCGCAGGGGGCGGCTCTGTTGCTGTCTGGTTCTCTCCAAGAGAGTTACAACGACCGGCAGCACGGTGTGTTTCTTCGTGCAAACGGCCCTGAAGTGAAAGCCAGCCGTGAGTGCCGGTAACACAGAGGCAAGTGACAGAAACTCGATTCTTAGCCGGTCTGGGCTGGCAGCCATGCTATTAATTGATTCACATCAGAAGCTAAGGGCTGTGGGAGAGGCTGGGCCCAGGGATGCAGACAGTGTCTTTGGGGCTTGAAGTTCCTCCTTCTGCCTCTTTATCTTTCTTTCCTCCATCTCAGCTGTGTTCTCAGGGGGACCTCGTGTGTGGTGGGGGCCCCTTTCTCTAGCACCCTCCACCTGCTGGGGGCCATGGCCCCATTCCTGACTCCTCACCATGGCCAGGCCCGGGTCACACGATCACAGGGCATGTGACACAGGGGCTGCCCCAGGTGGCAGTCGAAACCCACAGAGGTCCCCCACACAGGCAGGGGAGGAGGTGGGCCATACCAGGAGGGCAGCTGTGAGTCTGGGACTGGCTTGGGCCTGGGGCCTGGGGCCAGGGCCTGGGCCTTGGGCCCCCGTGGAGGCCCCCAGGCTCCTCTCAGGGACAAAGAAAACAGTGACAGAGCTCTCAGCTCTGGCAGAGCCAGAGACTGCTGCGGGGAAGCCGGCCAGCCAGTAGTGTGCAGCGCTGGGGTTTGGGCAGGGACTGTCTGGGTGAAACCCCAGGTTCGCGGTGGCCCCACTTGTCTGTGCGACCAGGAAAGGACAGGTAGGCTGTGTGTCTGCTTCCCTCCACCCTCCGTCTCACCCGCCTGGGCTCTTGCAGCCCAGGATGACGAGGCGCACATGGAGCCACCGGCCCGGCGCCCCTGTGCCACTCGGACAGCAGCTGATTGGCGGCCCTGACTGACACCCTTGGCCTCTCCCACCCGGGTCCCCCGCTTGCAATGTGAGAGCCGGGACAGGATGGTTAAGGGCCCTCCCTACCCGACATACCAAGATCTTTCGACTCTAGCTGGGAAAGGGAAGGGGAGGAGCTTCCTCAGTGAACTCTAAATCACCTTTAATTTTGATTCAGATTAAGGTGGAGGCCGTGATCATTTTCAGCAACTGTGTTTCAAGAGATGAAGGTGGTGGGTGGGAGTTAGACCCGAACTGTGCCATTGGAAATGGCAGACACCCCACCCAGGCCCCAGTTCCCTTGACTGGCCCTCCTTCCTCTCCCGGGCCCCTCCCTGGGAGCCCCCAGCCCCTGTGCAGCGACCAGAGTTCCTTTCTGTTGATCTTTGGCTAGCTCCTTCTGGGGTTCCCCATGGGACTCCCTCACCCCATGGAGGGTGAAGGGAGGGGCCCTCACTTCCACCCTGAGCTTGTGGGACTTGTGGTAACCCCAGGGACTGGCCCACTGGCCTAGGGCCATTGTCCCATTTTGCAGGTGTGGGGCCCAAGGCTCCGAGCGGTTAAGGGCAGGGTGGCAGACACCACCCCTTAAATCCCCTGGCCTCTGGTCTCAGGCCCTGTGTCTGTATCAGCCTTCCTGGGCTGGGGGATGTGCGTCAGGTGTCGCTCAGCCAGGTCCGCCAGCTGGGAAGAAGTGGGGGACAGGCTCCTTCAGACCAGGTGGCAGTCCCCCATACGGTGCTCTCCATGTAGTCTCAGCCAGCACAGTCTGGGCCAAACCACCCCAGTCCCAGGCTGCTGACATGGTGAGTCAGGGCCAATGAGCGGTAGCAGTGGGGGCTGGGGCAGCGGGTCGGCCCACGGACACGGAGACTGAAGGCTGAATGGGGGGACCCATCCCGCGGCAGTGAAGGGCGACCAAGCTCAGGACACAGCAGGGTTGGTGGCAGAGCTGTGGTTGGGGAGCCCCTGATCTCCGTGCATCCAGCACCCCTACCCACTCACCCGAAGGCTCTACCTCCTTGTTCCACGAAGGGCTCGAGTGGCCTCGGAAGGAGGGGAGGTAAGTAGCCCTTTGGAAGAAGCTTCTGTTCCAGAGCAGCCTCTGCTGTGTGGGGAGGAAGCTTCCTTCCCCCTGTCTCTGCATGCCTCCCAGGGCCTGGCTTCCCCCAGGACCGGTGTGGGCAGCCCCGCAGAAGGCCGAGCCTTGCTGTGCACCTGTAGGCATAGAGTCTAGTTCCAGGCACTGCAGGGCCAGGCAGAGACATTGTCACCCTACCCTCAAAGTCCCAGCTCCTGGAGGGGCAGAGCAGCTCATGGGTGTTCCCAGGAAGGGGACGTCCAAGGACAGATGGGACACATCTGCCCTGGGGCGAGGGAGGTGTCTCTTTCTGGAGGAGTGACATTTAGAAGGGCCATGAGGGCTATGCGGGAAGGGTTTTGGCAGGCGGTGGGAGCAGAGGAGGCCAAGACCAGTGGTGGGGGTTGGCAGGGAACAATGGTTCAAGGTCTGGTTTGGGAGGAAAGTACCAGCATGTGGGGGCGATGGGGGTGGGGGGGTGAGGAGGAGGGCCGCTTGGAAAGGGCTTGGGCATCTCTGCTTTCTCCTCCCTCCTTCCATGCCCCTTGCCCTGCCCCCCGGACCCCGTCTAGCCCCCGTCTCTCCAGCTCCTGTGGAGCTGTCTGCAGTTTGCCAGGCCTTTCTATGGCTGAGTTACAACAGCGCTTTGAGGTGGTTGTAGATTGTCATCCCCGTCCGGGGCGACATACCCAAGGCTCAGAGATGGAAAGCAGTTTGCTGAACGTCACACAGGGCAGGTGACAAAGGGGGACTGACCCCCAGGTGTTCTGACTCATCGCCCACTTCCTCGCAGCCTTCCTGGGAAAAGTTAATATCCGCCCTGGCCAGATCCCTCTCGGAGGCTCGCGGCCCTGAGGCCTCTGTGTACTCTGGGTTCTTGGCTCCGGCACGGAAGGTCGAGGCTGCAGGAATCGTGACCTCTCATTGTTTCTTTGGTGGTGGTTGTTACTGCTGTTATTGTAGGAAAAAGGAAGTGATATTTACCAAACACTGAACGCCTTATATAGTTTTCCTCACCCAGTTCTCACAGCAACCTGCAACAGAAGGTGGCATCATCATACCCAAGTCACCAGTGGGGAAACTGAGGCTCAGAGAGGGGAGCAGCTGGTCAGCAGCTGGATTTGAACCCAGGGCTCCCTGACTTCCAAGCCCAGGTCCTCTTTGCTGTTCCCAGCTGTCCTCTGCACTATTGACACTCTCCTCAGAGGTGAAGGGGGGGTCCCACCAAGCTAGGGGTGCTGTCTCTAGAGGTTGTAGCGGGGTTGGGGAGTGTGGTGGACAGTGCAGTATCTGGGGGAGGGTCTGCTGGGAGGACAGTCAGGAGCTGTCCCTGAGGGATGATGTGGTGCTCCTGGGGCCTGGTGTCCTAGAGCTCAGGTCGGGGGGCAGGTAGCTGGTTGAGTCCCCCCAGGTTAATTACCGCCTATTTTAGGCAGGACGTTTTAAATATCAGGGTCACATCCCAGAAGGTCCCCAGAGACCCCTTGCTCCAGCCCTCTGGCTTTATAAATGAAGACACAGCTGAGGGAGAGGCAGGGACTTGCCTGAGGCCACTCAGCCAGCCCAAGGTTGAGCCGGCCACTGACCTGCCCCATGGACTGTGACTTTAGGTGAATGGCTATGACCGTGAGCTGGAACCCTGTCTTTAGGCCACTTGGACAGATACAGTGTTCAAATGAATTGCTCAGATTCATTCATTCATGTGGTTCGGACCCAGCTGGGCCAGCTTCAGGGTGAGGGGACCAGCTGCTCCCTGTCAGGAGCGGGGTTTCAGGGCTCCCCGCCTGCCTGACCGCCGCACGTTTCAGGCCACACTGTGATGTTGGGGACAGGGTCCTGGCCCACTGACTCTCTGTGTGGCCACAAGACCACATGCCCCTTCTCCTTTCTGGGCCTCAGTTTCCGCATCAGTAACACAGCAGTGGTGGTTTTGGCCTCCTGGCCTCACAGGCCATAGAGGGGACAGTGTGTGGGCAGGGAGTGTGAGCACAGACCCAAGGCCCAGGCCTCCCCAGCTGCTCAGTGGCAGGCCCCAGCCTCTCCGAGGCGTGACGGTGGGTGGAGTGCAGAGAGACAGCTGAGCACCGGGCCGGCTTCCGGCGCTGGGTCTGGGGCGGCATCCGTGACTGGGCTGGTCTTGTTCCTTCTCTGGGCATCCTTTTCCTGGCTGCAAAATGCTGAGCCCCAAGGCCACTGCAGCCCAGACACCCTCTTTGTTCTGTTTCTTGGGCAGCAGTGTCCATGGGGCCACCTATGGGAGAAGAAGTCCTTTCCGGTGCCCCGGGCGGAGCTCCCTGTCAGTGGACACCCGCACAGCCGTTGGTCCCGGCGCTGGCCCTTGGTCCTCAGAACGCCGAGGGCAGGGTAGCCAGGGCCCAGCTCCTCCTTGTAAGTTTCCATGCCCTGGGCAAGTCCACTCAGGCGCCCCTTGCCCCGTGCTTCCTGGGACCCCAAACCTGGCAAGCTGCTCCTCCGGGCTCCTGGGTCCCCAGGCCGCACAGGATTCTCCGGGGCCCAGCATTGTCCCGCTCCAGAAGGATGACCTTTCCACTGGGGTGGAGTGGCTGTCAGTCCCAGGGAAAGGCCTGTCACGGCTTGTTGCTCAGAAGCCCAGAGAGTGTAGGGTCCTCAGAGCTCAGACAGCCCCTCCAGTGGTTCAGCCCCCTGCTCCCAGGACCTTGGAGACCGAGGGGCTCAAGGGTGGGGGGTGGGGGGCGCCAGGGCTGGTGAGGAGGGAGAAAGATGGGACCGCACAGCCGCCAGCCAGAGCGGCTGTGCCTCGTGTTTTCCGTACAGGGCTTCCTCATATAGGATGTCATCTGAAGAAAGGACTTTGAGTCAAAAAGAGGTCGGAGGCCCCTTGTATTAGTTTGCCAAGGCCGCCATAACAAAGTGCTGCAGACGGGGCAGCTTAAACGACGGAAGTGTATGTTGTCTCCCAGTTCTGGAGGCTGGAAGTCCAAGATCGAGGTGTGGGCACGGTTGGCTTCCTCAGAGGACAGCCACCTCCTGTCTGTCCTCATGTGGTCTTTCCTCTGCACATGCAGCCCTGGTATCCCTCTGTGTCTCCAAACATCCTCTTCTTAAAAGGGCACCAGCAGATTGGACTAGAGCCCACCCTAACGGGCTTACTCAACTGAATCACGCTTGAACCTTCTGTGTCCAGTACAGTCACGTTCTGAGATACCGGGGCTTCAGCCCACGGCACCGGCCACCGTGTGCACACCCTCCCAGAGGAGCCCGAGGCCTGGGGAGGAGAGGTTTCCAGCCGCACAGCACGCGGGACTGGAGCTCAGGCCGGGGGCCGGCCCTGCCGTGCGCGCTGCCTGGTGTCCAGCAGAACCGAGGCCGTGTTCCTCCACTCGAGGGCTCCTCCGCACTCAGCTCTCCAGGGAATTCCCCTGGAGGGAGGTCTGGGCATCGAGATTTGCCAAAGTTGTAAATCTCTTAAGCCATAAGCTGCTCCTTGGCGTCTTCCGAATGCCCTAATGTGAAATACAGCTGTCCCTCCCTTTTAAGATCGGAGCCCACTGCTGAATTTCCCATCGTGTTTGCACCTAAGGATGCAATTACCATTTCCTCCCATTGTCCTCTCTGCCTGTCCCTCCGCTCTCAGCTGACGCAGGCTCTCAGCCCCGGTGGGTGAACACGAGGCTGTGAGATTACAGAGATCGGGCTGCTTCTGAACGCTGCTCGTGGCCTGGGGCCAGCGATGCTTATCGGTCCCCTCTGGGCTCCTCTGAGGTTATTTTCTTCTCTTCAGAAGATGCCTGCGTACACCACGGGGAACGTTTCCATCAATTCTTCTGCCTGAGCCCCTGCCCGCCAAGTGTGCCCTCGGGCATCTGTCCCCCAGCTGGCTCCTCCCCATGCCCTCTGGGCTGTCTCGGGTGGGCCAACCTCCATGGCCCTTCCTGAGACCGCCCCCCCAGCCACCAGCCTCCGTGGGTCTCAGCCGGGACTCGCGGTTCCAACCCCAGTCCGTCTTCCCTTGTGGAGCTCAGACTGGCCCCGTTTGGCCACGCTTATTAAAAACCACAAGAAAGCCTTTTCCCTGCAGACGTCATGAGCTTGAGTTTCCAAACGTGTTTGGGAAGGAGACAGGGTCCAGGGCGTGTGTTTTAGGTTTGTGGACTGATCTTAGATTTAAAGCATAAAATTGAGCCCAGGTTTCTCTTCTCTGCCACAGAGAGGAAAAACAAACGTGCTTGCGGAGCCTTCCTGCCTCTGGGCCACCTCTCGGCTCACTCTCTGGGCTGGGGGTGGAGGGGGGGCCAGGCCCGGTGGGGGCTGGGTGGGCGCGTGTACCCAGGGCCGAGTGGGCAGCAGAGGAGCCTGGTCCCCGGCCTCACCTTCCTGGCATCAGCTCTCCGAGCTTCTGTCCAGTAACCCTTACCTCCCTGGGGGGCTGGAGGACTGACATTGCTGTCCTCTGAGTGCTCAGCAGAGAGCAGCTCCATTTCTGTTCGCTGTCCACGGCTCTGTTTAACGAAAACGCTTCCTCTCCCGAGGGGGTGACTTTGGGCAGGCGAAAGCCGTGTAGCAGCAGAAGCCTGTTCCTTTCGGTTAGAGGGATTTCTCTTGGCAAAGAGCCTTTGCACTTCGGGCTGCAAGTCAACCCCTTGCCGAGCCGTGGTCCTCTCTGAGGGTTCAGGAACAGAGTGTTTACAGGGCCTGGTACGAGGTCTGTGCCGGGTGGTGGCAGCTGTTACTGTAGACCATTCCTTCCCTTGAACAGACTCACAGACTGAGGCCTGGAGAAGATGGCAGAGGAGGTCCCAGTCCCGACCGTCAGTGACAGTTGGGATGTGAGGGCAGGATGTTGGACTCCAAACCCCGCGGCTTTTCTGCTGTGTGGGCAGAGGGCCTGGCAAGGCCAGAGTGGAGGCCGCACTTAGCACGGGGGAGTCGAGGAGCCCTGGGCGCCAGGCCGAGGGAGGGCCCGGAGCAGAGGGCTGCAGCCAGAACCCGCGGGAGCCCCGGCCACCCAGCGAGGCTTGCCCGGCGGCCCGAGTCAGGCAGAGACACGCTGACACCACTTTTTCTGTGTCTTCCAGCATCCGCCAGGACTTCGACGTCCCCACCAACCACCTGATTGGAGCACACAGCTACTGCACCCAGGTCAGGGGCGGCCGGCGCCTCTCCCCTCCTCTCTCCTTCCTCTCCCCTTCCTCCTCTGCCCTGCCGGCCCTCCATACGGCTCCCCCGCAGGCCCTGCCAGAGGAGGCTGATGGCTCAGACTGGGACCCCGGGGTCAGCTGGGGAGGTAACTGCCATGGCCCCCCACATTGGACAGAGCAGTGTCTTTCCAGCAGCCCTGCCCTCTCATTGTCACAGAGGGGCTCTTAGGGGCCTCATGTGGGGACGGAGGACACTGAGCCCAACTGTTTGTCACTGATCCTCCCGGTCATGGTATCACCAAGGGAAGGGCCTGTTCAAGAGCCTGTGAGCGAGCATTGGGGCTGGGGGCCAAGGGCGGCACCTGGCTTCTGTCTGTGCCTTTCCCTGCATGGCCGGTCCTCACAGAGTGGCCGGGGCATCCCAGTTCAATCCGACCCTCCCATGTAGCCCAACGGGCTGGGCCTAGCTGGTGACCCAGTCGTCCTGGGTCCTGGCTCACTGTGCCCGCCCTGAGAGTACCTGGGCACCCTCCAGGGCCAACCAGGCCTGCACTTTTTCCGGGCACCCAAGGGACCGCGGGGCGGTGGCTGCCCACCTTCCTGCAGGAAGGCCTCAGGCTTTCCTGGCCGCCTAGGTGGTCCTGCTCCCTCCCCGGGTGCCTGGCTTCCCTGCGGAAGCACCCCGCCCCGGCAGGCAGAGAGCAGTCCAGCCCAGGGCGGGCAGCCGAGCAGTGCAGAGGGTGCTGGACCTGAGTTGGGGCTGGGTCCTGAGCCGGGTTGGCTGTTTCACTCGCAGACTGAGCTGGGGTGATGCCCTTCCCGCCCCCCACCTCGAGACCCAGCCTCCTCACTTGTGGAACGAGGTATTTGGACTAGACTGGTGCTCTTTAAGCTGATGCGCGCATGAACCCTCCAGGGTCTCCCTGACAAGCAGGCTCAGTCCAGGGGTCTGGGCTGGAGCCCAGAGTCCGGGTTCTAACATGCTCTCCAGGGAGGGCGGGGCTGCGGGCCCACAGACCACTGGGGAGTCGCAAGGGACAGGATGACCCCTGTGCTCTGCCGCCGTGTGATTGTGAGTGCAGGGGCAGGGTGCAGCCTGCTGTCCTCTCCCCATTTCAAGAGGGCGTCCCACTCCGAGGAAGGTGAGGCACACCCCGGACGGGAAGCAGGAGCCTGCTCTTTCCCCTTGAACACCAGCTGGGAAAAGTCCACTCTGTTGGGCAAAGGCGGGCCTTTTAACAGCCACTGTCCCTGGGGGCCAGTATCTCTGAGCTGTGCTTCCTGCAGACCCCCTTACCTCCTCTGTGAGGGCACAGCGAGGCCCCTGACATCTCCCTCTGCGGCCAGAGCGGAGCCCCTTCCACTGGCACTGGAGCAGGGGTCTTGGTGGCAGAGGGAATTAGTAGCCAGGTGTTGCTCACACAGCCCAGGGGAAACTCTTCTGTGAACTCTGCCCCCTGGAGGAAGGGCTGGGGTGGCCGTTCCCACGCTCAGCGCGAGATCTCTGTGGGCCTCACGCATGCGCCAGGCCTGGCTGGACGTAGGTTAGACAGGGGTCCTTCCTGCCTGCCCAAGCTCCAAGTCTCGGATCGCTTGGACCTTTCCTCGGTGGCCAGCCAGCACTTAGCCGTCACCTTTCGTCTTGAATCTTTGGCCAGCTAGGTGGTACTTTGAGGGTAACCAGTCAGTGAGGAGGGCAGGGACACAGGACAGGGGGCCAGAACCCATAGGTGGGAGCCTAGCTCTGTCCCTAGCCAGCTGTGTGGCTTGGGCAAGTCGTTACCTGTTTGCGAGCCTCAGTTTCCCCCTTCCTAACTGGAGGTTGGACCCCTAAGATGCTCTGCGTGAGGAAACGCCCCTCCAGTCACCCCGATGCACCGTCTCCTGTCTCAGGGGTCAGCGGGTTTGTTGGCCTGTTGGCATGAGGCAGAAGCCACGCGGCCTCTGAACCCTGATCCCACGTAGCCGACGAGGGCAGAGACAGAGCCGGGACCCAGACGGGGCTTCCCTGCCTCCACCTCCCTGCTGCGGCTGCCTTCTGCTCCCCTGCCCCTCCCAAAGACCCCGCCACCCCCGGAGAGATCTGAACACGGCCCGGGACTGAGTTACGGGCACCGCCGTCCGTTTCCTGGCGTTGCTAATGTACTCCGGTTATGTAAATGTCTCCGGTTATGTAAGATGTTATCACCGAGGGAAGCAGGGTGAAGGGTACACAGGAATTCTCTGTACTATTCTTACAACTGCTTTTAAGTCTAAAATTATTTCAAAATAAAATAGGTTATTAAAGAAATTACCCTCCTTCAAGACCCACCCAAATGTCACTTCTCCACAAGTTGCTCGGACCGGTCATGTGATCGAGTGTTCGTCTGGGCCCAGAGTGCCCTGCGCCCGGTTTCGGAGCCCCGGCCACGTTCCATGCTGTGCAGGCACACACCTGAGCCCCCACTATGACCCCGACGGCCAAGGGCAGGGCCATTCTTCCCCTCCAGCGGGACCCCCACCCCGCCAAGGCCTGGTGCACGCTGTGCTCCATGAGCGCCCTCGGAGCAAAGCTGGGCGAGGGCCCAAAGCGGCCTCTGTGCGGAGGGTCAGCAGCTTTCCCCGAGGGCTCGTGGGATCGCTGAAGTCAAAGCCCCTCCGACTGCGGTCTCCCTCCCTCCTCGCTCTCCCTCCTTCTCCTGCGTCCCCCTCGCTCCCCGGCTCGCCAAGACCAGCCTCTCCCGCCTGTCTCATCAACAGGAGCTGGTCAACCTGCTCCTGACCGGGAGAGCCGTGTCCAACGTCTTCAACGACGTCGTGGAGCTGGACGCTGGCAACGGGAACATCACGCTGCTGAAGGGCATTGCCGCCCGCAGCGACGTCGGCTTCCTGTCTCTCTTCGAGCACTACAACGTGTGCCAGGTAGCAGGGGCCCGGGGTCCGGGCGACAGGGGTGGGAAGGAGAGCCGGCGCGGTCCGTCCCGTCTCCCTCACGGCGGGTTTGGGAGCGAGTGTGGCTTCGCTGCCCTCGGGGGCCGGGCTCCAGGCTCACACCCCGACTTCTAGGGGCTTACGGTGGGATTGCAGGTCAGAGTGTGGCAGCCTCTGTCGTGTGTGTGTGGGGGGTAGGTGGGGGGTGGGGGGTGTCTTCTCCAGGGACGGGGACCTGGAGTTACAGGTCTTGTGTTAGTGTCTAAGGGCTGCTGTGGCAAAACACCGTCAGCTGATGGCTGAACACAGAAATGCATTCTCTCACGCGTCTGGAGCACAGGCTCCCAGCAGAAGTCCAAAGTCAAGGTGTCGACAAGGCCATGCTCCCTCGGAACCTGCAGGCGAGAAGCCTTCATAGTCTCTTCTAGCTTTTGGTGTTTGCCGCCACCCTTGGCGTTCCTCCGCTTGCTGCCGCACCCCCCCAGGCCCTGCCCCCGTCATCCCTCTGTGTCTCGTCCTCTTCTTGTGAGGACGTCGGTCGTGTTGGATTAAGGGCCCACCCCACTCCACTAACCTCATCTTAACTACTGCTGCATTCCGATGTCCCGGGAGCCAGGACTCCAACCCGTCTTTTTGGGAGACACAGTTCTACCCGGACCAGGCCTCCCTTAGTCTGTTTGCTAGCGGATCAGTCCCTCCACCGCCTCTCTCTCTGCAGCCAGGGTCTCAGGCAGGGCAGGGCCCTGGGGGAAGCTGGACAGGGGACAGTGTGACCGTGCCTCTGGGCAGCGTGGGCAGGGAAGCGCCGGGTCCTGCGTTCTTGTCCCAGCCTGCGGTGGTGCTTCTCGAAGCCTCGGTTCTCCGGCGGACTGCATGGGGGAGCTGTCCCATTGCTCATGGGCCTCCTGGTGTGGCCCACCCCCAGGGGTCCTGTCTGGGCGACCCCCTCCCCATGGACAGGAAGCGGACTCGGGGCTCCAAACACAGAGTGGAAAAGAATGATAGAGGCTTCTTCCCAGGTCTGCTGATGTTGGAAGAAGCCCAGGAATGTGGCCACGTGGCCTGTGAGAAGCACCAGGCCCCAAGCAGCAGACCCTGGGTGGGCTGTGGAAACATGCAGCTCGGATTCCACAGGCCGAAAGGGTAGCCCTGGCGGCGCTCACGGAATCCCCGGCTTCCACGCCGTGAGCCCTGGTTCCATTCCTGCACTGAGGGCGTTGGCCGACAGGTCAGCTGCTTCCCTCGGTCTGCAGAGGGCAACTGATGAGAATATCCGTTGGGGGCAGGGGGCGGGGGGCCGTCCTTCCCTTGGAGTGAAATGCTGGTTGAGGAAATTCAGGCCCCCCAACGATGGGAACCCTCGGGTCCACACAGACCCCTCCTGTGTCGTGTGCTTGGCCGGAGACCGGGAGGCAGTTTGACCCCGCACAGTAGTATGGCGTCTGCGCCTCTGCCTTGGCACTATGGGCCCCCCCCAGCCATCCGTGACCCCGCCGGTCTGGCCCTGCCCATCGGACTTCCCCCTCCTCCCACCGTCCTGGGGCTCGGCAGTGAGGGGTGGACTGCAACGCAGGCTGCAGCTGGAGGACCACCTCCTTGTGGTGGTCACGGTGACGGGACTGACAGGCCTGGGCAGAACCGCATGGGACAGGGAGTTTAACTTCGGTGCTTCTCCCCTGCCTGAAAGGGGCGTCTGTTGCGGTCTCCATGAAGGGACCCCCGCAAAGATGGAGCGGGGTTCACTGCAGGCTCCACCCCCTCCACGTCCCCCACTCCACACAAGGCACCATCCGCCTAGTCACCCAGACCAGGAGCACATCCAGTCCTTCAGGGGGCCACGCGGCTCCCACCCTAAGTTGTCTCTCGAGTCTCTTTCCCCCAGTCTGAGTCACCAGCATCGCTGGTCTGGGCACCTGTGACAGCCCAGCTGGTCTGGGGCTCCCGTCCCCGCCATCTTCGTATCTTGTCTCTTCAGTGTGATCTTTCAGAGAGTGGATCCGATCCCATCATTCCTTTGCTTAACACCCTCTGGTGGTTGTCCAGGTCTCTGAGACTCTTATGGGCTATTTACAGGCGAATTGTGTGTCCCCCCCAAATTGATATGTTGAAGACCTAGCTCCCAGTGCCTCAGGATGTGCTGTACTTGGAGAGAGGGCCCTTAAAGAGGTGATTAAGTTGCCGCGAGGCCGTAGGCTGAGCTCTGGTCCACCGTGGCTGGTGCTCTTGTCGGAGAGTAGATGGGGACACGGATGTACACGAAGAGAAGGCTGCGTGAAGACCTGGGGAGACGACTGCCACCCCCGAGCCACAGAGAGAGGCCTCAGGAGAAACCGGTTCTGCCGACACCTTGATCTGGGACTTCAGCCTCCGGAACCGGGAGGCATACGTGTCTGCCGTCTGAGCCGCCTGGTCTGCGGGACCCCGGTCAGGGCACCCTAGCACGCAGCCCCAGTTCTGCAGGCCCAGCCCTTCCCAGGACCTGCAAGGCCCCGCGAGACCTGTCCCTGTCTCCCCTCCCATCACACTGTGGCTCAGGTGTCACTTCCTACAGGAGGCCTTTCCTGACCTCATCACTCTGCCTAAACAGGGGTCTCCACGCGTGGCCCCTGCCCACCTATCGTTTCATACCATAGAATCTTAATGCTTTCCTCCATAGGCCTCTTTCTGCTTCTAAGTATCACATGTCATTGCTTTCGAGGCAATGACTTTCCCCACCTCTGAACATTCCGGAGACCTTGATGCGGCCCTGCAGTCGATGGTGGTCCGACTTGAATGGCCAGCTCGCGTTCTCTCTTGGCCACGCAGCCACGCAGAAAAGTGACGGCAGCTCTGACGGCGTCTTAGATTCAGTGGAAGGCGGCGGAAATGCGCGTGTAGGATTATTTGATTACCGCCTGCCTTCCCCGCTCTGCTGGCAGGCGCCATAGGCCAAGGCTGTTCGTACGCCCTTTGCTGCCGTACCCCCGTGGCCGGGCGCGGTGCCTGGGACCAGAGCGCAGGCCCTGCTGATGCACAGTGTCCCTGGAGACAACAGGCTGTAGCCCTGCCGGTGATCGCCCGTGGACCCTTTCCCATTAGGCCTGCACCTCCCCCACCTCTCAAAGATGTGAGACCCCTCTTTAAAAAGTGGTCCTCGGTTGTGCTGCGTGGTGGCCGCCCACCAGCAGAAAGCCTCCCCCGGCCGGCGGGGGAGGAAGCGCGCCCCCACCGCCACCGCCTCGCCCCAGGCCCTTGGTCAGCTGCCCCAGAATCCAAGGAAGGAAACTTCATCTTTGGAAAATGTCACCCACTTGGAAGAGGCTCCTGAATGAGAAAGCTCATTTATAAACTCCCTGGGCAGCTTTTTTTGCCTTTAATCTTCTGACCGCTGTATAAATGGCAGGCTGCCCTTTTGTGCCTCTGCTGGAAAATTCAGGGTGGCTGATCACGCAGACGCCTGCCTCCGGGCGGCTGTGCAGCTCCTTTTCCTGCCGTGAATGAGCCCTGGGTCCCCGGCCTTCGAGGCTCCTCTTTGAGGCGACGCCCCTGCCAAAAAGGCCTCTTTGGAGCCTGGAGCGGAGGCCAAGTTGGCGGTGGGGTTCAGGGCACGTCCAGCCACGTCCTGTAAGACATCTAATTCCCATATCCCACTGAGGAGCGGGCTCCGCAGGCACGTCTGAATGTCACGTGGGGCTGCAGTGAGGACCTGGCAGGACAGGTGGGGACCGGGTGCTTGGATGAAGAGAAGAGGGACACCTTGTAAAGGTCACCCTCCCACCCTCCGGAGGCAGCAGCCGTTCACGAGCAAGCCTTGGATGGGGACCGGGCTCAGGGTGCTCTGTGCAGCCTCCCGGTGGGCTCTGAGGGCCTGAGGGGGGCCACGCTTCTGTGACAGGCCCCGGGGAAAGTATGCCCTTCTCCCCACTGGAAAAATAATTCCCATTCTTTCCTTAATCCACAGGCTGCGGCTGTAAATACCTGAGCAAGCAAACGTCTCCCAGGGCTGGGAGGGATTTAGGACACAGTCAGCCCAGCCCAGCCCGTGGCTTGTACACACTGAATAAACCCGGGCCCAGGTGGGGAAGGCGCGGCCCACAGGAGTCACCGGTGACAGAGAGGGAGAGCCCATGCCGGCCGAGGGGTGGGGTGGCCAGGCACTGACCCCCCTTGGCAGTGAGAGCAGCAGGGCCCTCTACCAGGGACATTCGAGGAAGCCCCTCGCAGGGGCAAGTCCCGGCTCTCATCCCCTGACCCCACTCACCTTCCCTGGGGCCTTACTGCTCCTGAACGTCTCTGGACATTGGTCCCTGGCATCACCACTGACTGCTCACCCACAGGCCACCGTCCTCCCTCCACCCTGTGGCTCCAAGTCCCACTTGTCTTCTAGGTAAAGTCCTACCTGGTTCCTGACCCACCTCACTCATGAGGACTCTTGTTCATCAAACATCTGCTTACGTTGGTGGGGGGGGGAGGGGAGAGGATTCAGACAACTGTAATTGAACAACAATAAAGTAATTAAAAAAAAATTTGCTTACGTTGACTGTGCCCCTGCTTGGTGCTAAGGGCGCAGCCCAGCTTGCGAGTGGCGGGCAGACGTGTCCTCATAAGGCAGTGATGCGTGCGCCAGAGCGGGGGGTGGCCAGTGCCTCCCAGGCGGGGGTTCAAGTTGGTGATTGGTGCTCCCTGGTTGGGTGGCTTGGGTGATGCCGGGCCCCGTGGGGGCGGAGAGGAGTGCCAGCCCTCCAGACCATGCCCCGCGGATGCACAGGAGCCGGCGCTCGCCATGCCAGGGTAGTTTGAGGACTGGCGAGAGGTGCCGTGGGCTGCCAGGTGGGCAGGTCAGGGTGGGGGAGAACTGTTCAGGAGATTGTTCATTGTCCGGGCAGGACAGGCTGGGCATGAAGGACCTTGGGCGGCCAGCGGGCAGCCCCGTGTGCCAGGTGGCGATGGGCTTCCAGACTGAGTGTCTCCGCTGGGCTGTCTGTGAGGCAGAGGCCTTGCGGGGACAGCTCTGGGAGACAGGCTGTGTCTGTGAGCCGCACAAGGGGACCCCAGCTTCACACACAGGTCACTGTCTCCAACCGGGCCCCTGAGGTCAGCCAGCCCTGGGCTTGGCTGGGAGATGCTCACCTGTCCCTGTCCTCTCCACCCCCTCCCCACCCCGCCCAGGTTGGCTGCTTCCTGAAGACCCCGCGGTTCCCCATCTGGGTGGTGTGCAGTGAGAGCCACTTCAGCATCCTCTTCAGCCTGCAACCGGATCTCCTGCGGGACTGGAGGACCGAGAGGCTCTTTGACCTGTACTACTATGATGGCCTGGCCAACCAGCAGGAGCAGATCCGGCTGACCGTCGGTGCGCCGCCTCCTCACCCCATCCTGTGCAGCCTCGGGGAGCCTCCAGGCCTTTTGGGGAAATGGACCC
This sequence comes from Micronycteris hirsuta, assembly GCA_004026765.1. NCBI lineage: Eukaryota > Metazoa > Chordata > Mammalia > Chiroptera > Phyllostomidae > Micronycteris > Micronycteris hirsuta. The sequence goes on from PVJI01001851.1 coordinate 104,284, forward strand.
TAGCACACCTGCGCACGGCAGTCAGCAAGCAGTGCAGACTCGCTGAGTGTCCAGACCAGGGATCTGCGAGGGAGTGTTAGGGTCCTCCTGCTGCAGGGAGCCAGAGCTGGGCCGAGAAGCTGCTGGTGCTACGGTGTGAGGAGAGCCAGAGAGCATGCCTTAGGCTGGAATACCACGCCAACAAGTTTGGGGTTTATTCTCCAGGCAGTAGGGAGCCCTGGGAGGTTTTGGAGCAGCGGAGTGATGGGATCAGATGTCTTTTTACATAGAATTGTTCTGGTAGCTGAAGGGGGGCAGGAGGATGGGGTGGAGACCGGAGCTGAGAGGTCAGTGAGGGGTGCTGTAGTGTCCGGGTGAGAACCGATGGGCAGGAACGAGGGGCCCCGTAGGGAGGAGCACGTGCCAGAATCGGTGGGTCCCAGGAGGTGGGCGCTCAGTGGGACCGCAGGGTGAGCTCAGCCCTGGGCTGAGCATGTGCCTCTGTCGCCTCCCCAGACACCACCCAGACTGTCCCTGAGGACAGAGACAGCGACCTCGACCTCATCCCGCCCCTTGAGCTCTGCATCAGGACCAAGTGAGTCAGGGCCCCCTGCCCGGGAACCTCACTGGGTAGCTGGGAGTGTGGGGTGTGGGCCGCAGGGGAAAGATCCCCAATTCAGAGGGGGTGGGACCCCTGCAGACCAAAAAGTCACAGTGCTTGGGGCTTGTTTGTGTGAAGTGTTTCGTGGTCACCCTGGCCCAGGTGGAAAAGTGTGTGATTTGTGGGGGACAGCTTCTGAAGATGTCCCTGAGATGGGGGCTGGGGGCGAGTGGGCGCCCTTGGGACCCTTGCTCGCTCAAGGCAGCAGCCACCCAGTGTGAGGAGTGTTGTTGGTGCAGAGACGGAAGGACCAGTAAGGTTACCTGGGGGTAGGCGTGGGGGACCCTAAGCAGGACAGGAAGGTGGTCGGGACTGGCCTGCCCAACCTATAGCTGGGGGCAGCTTCCTGGAGCAGCAGCATGCTCTGCTTCCAGGAGGAGTGGTCAGGGACACTCTGCTGCTGTGGGTTGCGCCCACTGACTGGAGGCATCCCCTCGCCTCAGGTGGTGGGATGTTGGGAGTGGTGCCCAGCCCCACCCGCCCCGCCATATTTACGGGGAGGGTGACATTCAGGCGGGGGGGTGGGTTGCCCAGACTCGGGAGGGGTTGGGGCTCACTTTCCCGAGTTCTCCAGTGGGGCCCCAGGGCTGGGGCGGCACCCTAGATGGACAAAAGGGTGGTGGGCCTGGAGCTATGGGGAGTTCCCAGGCTCCAGCAGGCCCTTCACTGAGCCTTGGGGTGGTGACTTGGAAGCCTCTGGGTGCAGTGGGAGGGGCAGGCCGGGGAGGGAGGGGCCTGGATTCCAGTGCCTTCTGTCAGGGAAGCAGTACAATTCGCAGGCGCAGGGGTGACGAGTGCGGGTTCTGGGGCCAGGCTGCCTGGGTGCGAATCCTGGCTTGCCCCTGCTGGCTGAGGGCCACTGGACTTTGCCCCTCCGTACCTCACTTGGCCCTCTCTGAAACGGGGCAATGGCAGTGCCTGGCTCCCAGCGTGTTGCAGCTGCCGGGACTTTTCCAAACACTGCAAGTGGCTCTCGTTACGATTGTCTCAGCCGCTCAGGAGTCGGTGGGACATCAGGCGAACCTCTGGGTGCAGTGGTCAGGGCTGGGTGGAGGGACGGAGTGATGGCCGAGACCTTGCAGCTCTGAGATCCAGGGGGCTCGCCCGGAACCTAGGGGTGCTGCCCGCTCGTAGGTAAGTGGGCCCCTGGATGGAGCTGCACAGAGAAAGAAGACACCGTGTGTGCAGGGGGAGGACATGGGCCATGCTGAGACTTCCCCACTGGGCCTCATCCATTCACCCATCTGCTCGCCTGCCCACCTGCCCAACCCCCTGGGCCTGCGATGAAGCATTCCTGTGGGGTCATGTGCTGGCGATTCTTTCATCAGGATTACAGGCACGTGTGGGTCGCTTTCCTTTCATGTACAAAGGGACACTCAGTCAGTGAGATGAGAGAAGGGCAAGCCATGGGGAAGGGAGGTGACACTGGCCTTGGCGCCTCTGCAGGACAGGGTCGGAGGCCACAGGCCATCCTTCCTGCAGGTGGGCTTGTAGAGCTGGGCCCTGGACCACACCCTGGGCATGGGCTCCACCCACCTCCGGACCCCTGGGTCCCTCAATGGAGGTGTGTTTGTCTCTGCAGCCCCCCCTGGGGGCGGCCCACTACCCCAAACCTCTCCAGCTGCCCCAACTGCAGGGGTCCCTCTTTCCATAGGAAAGCGTCTGCTGCCGGACCCACAGTCTCCTCCAGGGGCCCGGATGGACTTCCTGGACTCAGCCCTGATGGCGAGTGCTTGGAAATGACTTGGGGCCCCGCTCTGTCAGGGATCTCAGTCCGGACAATCTGAACGTGACCGTGGGCCTGGAGTGCCTCTTCCTCTCCAGAACCTTCCCCCGCCCCACCGTGGCCTCGTGCCACGAGACGAGCAGTGAGAGGATGAGGGAGGCTGCCACATCAGGGTGCAGGGCCGGGCCTGGGGCAGGTGGTCCGCTCTGTCCCCACCCCTGCCTCTGCCCCCGCCCTCTGTCCAGCGAGGAGCTTGGGCCAGGCTGAGCCCGGGCATCTCCTCCGACAGTGCCTCCTGGTCCTGCCACAGCGGGGACATCATATTTGTGCAGCCCCCAGGGTTAGGGACACCCGGACTGGGGTCCCCAGTGGGCACAGACCCCACCCAGCTCCCGGTGGCTGAGGGATCGATGGTCCAGTACACCGGTGTCTGGCTGTGGCTCCCCATTGGGAAGGTTTGCCAAGGGTGTGGTCTCAGGGTTCAGTGGGCACCTCCTGGAGGGCGCACTAAGACACAGGTCCTGGGGCCGGCCACTCCCAGGCACTCCGGTCGAGCAGGTCTGCTGTGGGCCTGAGAATGTGCATTTCTGAGGAGTGCCCAGGTGCTGCTGGGGCTGCTGTCCCGGCCCCCACTTTGAGGACCTAACTCCTAGGGCCTGAAAAGGGCAGCGCCTCCCCCTCCCGGCTGCCTTGTGAGATAGTTGCCAATGGAGGTGCTGAGCCTCCTGCGCCTGGCGTGTCTGGCGCATCTGGCGCGTCTGGCACACCTGGCGCACCTGGCACGTCTGGCACACCTGGCGCGTCTGGCACACCTGGCGCATCTGGCGCATCTGGCCCGCTGCAACACATAGGGCCCCGCTGGCCGCCTGCCCCCTGCCCTCCAGGTGTGGGTGCTCGTCCTCCGCTAGGACTTTCCTGGAGCCCGCTGCCTGCCTGCTCCACTGCCCCATCTCCTGCCCCGCCGTGAGGGTCTACCTGTGAAACTTTCCTAGCGTCACTGCCGTTCTTCCCGGAAAGTGGGGTGGGCGGAGTGGGACCTCCGGGTGTTCCCCCGTCTGTCTCCATCAGATAACACCCACAGTAATGGGAGCCAGAGGCCCGGCCTCCTGGAACCCTGTTCCAGGGGTTGGATTACAAAGGCTGCGGCATATTTCCATCCCAGATTCCCAAACAGTTCAAAGGGAGAGACTTGGGAAAGTGAACTTCAAGGTCAGTGAGGACCCGCTGGACATGGGCCCTGCCTTTTGAGGGACACTTCCTGCTGCCGTGGGAAGCCCCTGCCCTGCTGGGAAGGGGGTACGTATGGTGCCTCGGCCGAGCTCGGTCAGCTCTGAGGTCAGTCAGGGCCCGAGCACCCGCGGAGGGGAGCCTGAGCGCTCACTGCAGGACGGGCCTGTGGGCAGGCGGGTCCCCCGTCACTTCCGCCCTGTGGAACCCCGGACTGAACCCCATGGAAGAAACAGTTGGATGAGACTTGGTTCTTGCTCTCAGAGAGCTCCCAGTCAAATGGAAGTCAAGTTCAGAAACAACTCTGCTCTGGCCTGGGAGAGATGCACCGTCCACCTTCAGACCTAGCTCTGTTGCCCCATAAGGACCCCTGGCGCTCACCCTGACCCAGCACGGAGCGCGCCACACACCTGGCCACCTGGCATCGGACTCGGGCCCACAGAAGGGCCCTTGCTCGCCACCAGGCATGGCCCTTCTCTTTCCAGACCGGCTTTCCTGAGTGGAGGTCTGAGCCCAGGCCTCACCTCTAGTCACAAGCAGCGCTGGGCCTGGAGCTTAGGCTCTAGCCGTCCCAGCCCAGTGGAAGGTCACTCAGCAGGCATTGTGACTTCCTGCCACCTGGCTTTGTTGCCATGGCGACATTGCACAAGACCAGACTTCGGGTTTTGCCTTCAGAGAAGAGCATCCTAAGTTGAATGACCCCTGGGTTCTGTGCTGGGCCGTCTCCACTGTCTGGCATGACACACGTCTCTGCCTCAGAGAGTCTCCTGTTACCTTCACTTGTGTCAGGGCTGCGGGGCCTGTCCCTCACCCGCCCCTTCCCACCGTTCTCTGACCATCTCAGCACACCCGGCTCCTGGGGCGTCACTGCCCAACGAGACCCACACAGTGACCACAGTGACGGCTCGCAGCCCTCCAGCCTGGTGACAGAGGGAGAAAACGAAACAGCTGTCAGCAGTCCAGAAGAGAGAGGAGAGCCTCACGACCAGGGCCTGGGGCTGGGCCCCAGATGTTTCTGTCTGCAGGCTCAGACAAGAAAGGGAAAACGCAATTTCAGCTGCGAACGCTGCCTTCCAGGGCCGGAGCCCAGCGCCCCACTCCCCTGCTGTCCCTCACCCACGGTGGCAGGATTCCCTGGGTGCTCCAATCGCCCCAACTGCCCTCCCCTGACCCCCAGCCCCGCAGCACTTGTGCACACCTGCCCCAGGCACCCCTTGCACCTGGATGGGCTCGCAGAACGCTGGACTCCGTGGCACAGAGGGAGCACAGGGCCAGGGCCCGGCCGCTGCTGTCCTGCTCCGTGCCGCCATGTCGCACGGCTATCGGGAGGTCTGGTTTCGTTGTCACCGACTTCTCCTGCCTGTCAATTGGGTGTAACCATGTTCTCTCCCACTGACCGTAAGGGGCTCACTCACACCTACGTGAGGGGAGGAGGCAGAAGGCAAGGGACAGGAGAGTGGCCGTGGGCCACGGAAAGGGCTTTGTGGCAGCGTGGGGCGAAGGCGAGAGGCAGGGCAGTGTGCACAGAGATTAAGGTTTCCCTGCTGGGTTCTGGGCTCCATGCGGAGCAGCTGGTGTGCAGGGGGTGTTTGTGCATCAGCGCCCCTGGGCTCCACGCTCAGACCGAGGAGGGGACGGAGGCAAGCGGTCTAGCTCTGCCCTCCGGGGCTCACAGTCTGGGGAGGGAGACCCTAGCAGTACGGCCAGGGAAAGGGTGGCAGTGGTGTTGAGGACCGACTCCCAGGGCCAGAGAACCCTCTGGAAGGAGTCCTGGGTCTGATTCTGAAGGGTGGGGGCAGAGGCCAGAGCACAGGTTGGGCTGCAGGTGAGAGACACCCCACAGGGCCGTGGGGCCCAGGGAGGGAACTTGCACATGGGATTCTTGCCTGGAAGAGCAGCACGGGGTGTATGTTTACCAGTGAGCTCTTGAGGCTAAAACTAGGCCCACCCCCGCTCCGTGCCGACACAGGCTCTGTCTGGCATCTTCCCCCGCAATCAGGGCCATCGGTGCTGACTGTCGGTTGGTGGTTCTGTGGTGGTGGTGGCCCTGGAGGGATGGGCCTCCTGTGGGGCTGCAAGGTGGGCCTCTGTGATGCTGAGCCACCTGGGTGCCAGGGATCCTGGCAACTTCACTGAGCTTGACCCTGGGACCAGCAGTCCTCAGCTGGGGCGATCTTGTACCCCAGGGGCTATTTGTTAATATCTGGGGATGTTTTTGGTTGTTGCAGCTGGGGGGGACAGGGTGTACTATATCCAACAATGCCCAAGAGAGCCCCTGCAGCAGAATTATGTGGCCCGAAATATCGGGGGTGTGCAGGTGGAGAAGGGTCGAGAAGCCCTGCTCTGCCCTTACCCTCAGCCTCCTCCTGAATCACCACCGAGGGGCCGTGGTGCTGTGCCTCACTCGGAGGGCATTGTCCCTCCCGCCCCGTCTCGCCGAGTCCTAAGGCGTGCGCAGGGCTCTCCTTGCTGTCCTCGTCCTTGACTCATGGGAGCGGCTCCCCGGCAGGGATGGTTTTGAAAGTGCATGAGTTCCGTGTCTCAGTCCTTTCAAATTTTAAATGTCTCTGCTTTGATTTTCTATCGTAAACTGCAAGCTGCTTCTCTCTGGTGCTGTAATACTCTCCCTGCTTTGGCACCTGTTGGCTGGGAGGGGTGGCTTAGGTGCCTCTGTGAAAACCCTGAAAACGAAGCATGAACCCCACGGTCTGCCAGGCCATAAGCCTCAGCGCCCGTTGGTGTGGCCGCGCTCACGCAGTGACGGTCAGCCCGGCTCGCCCAGTGCTGAGACCAGGCGCCGTCCTGCCAGGACCTGAGATGTTTGCCGAGTGGGAGCTCAGAGGAGGACCTTCCGTCGGCCGGTTCCGAGGGGGGAAGACGAAGGCTGGGAGGCGTGGGGGCAGGCCTTGGGGCTGAGGATGGGTTGTAAAGTGATGCAGGAAGTCTGGTCCGTCTCCAACTCTGCCCATCATTCTGGCCTTGACCGGGGCGAGGGCCCACCCTGTCATGGACAGTTGTTGCCCTGTGCAAGTCTGGGTCGAGGGGCCAGGCTGTGGACAGGATGCCTCGCTCCTCCCTGACCCCTTCGGGTGCCTTTCTGGGGTCTGGGTTTAGGGTGCGTCCCTCGTGTCCAGAACTTCGGTAGGTAATTTACAGAGGCTGATGCCTACCTACAAATCTTAATAGGACAATAAAAGCTTTTTAATGACATGCTTCCAAACTGCAAAGACGACAAACAGAGAAAGGAAATGGATAATCTTGAGCTGCCAGCAGCGTCCATTAAGCCCTGCGCTGCGCAGCTACAGAGTGCCGAAGCACTGTTCCCCGGTAGGCGCAGCGGACCGGCCTCGCCCCTGGAACCTGCGCTCAGCACCGCACCTGTCAGCCCGTCCTGCCTCCGGAACCCACTCAGCTGTGCGGGCCAGAGCGCATCCATCTTCCCTCTGCCCGCACCCGTGACAGCCGCCCGAGGACGTCCTCAGGCTCCAGCCCCAAACAGTGCAGGCGTGCACACTGACCACTGGGAGCGGTCCGACTTCTCCTGCCATGTCCAGTTGTCTCCAGACACAGCCCCAGTGTCTCTCCTTCGAGCAGTGGTGAATGTGACGGTGCAGATGGATTCCGCTGAAGCGGCTCCGCCCCTAGGTACCTAATAGATTCCTCCGGATCTACCTCAGTGCTGATGTCCAGCAGCTCAGGATAAAGTCTAAAGCACCTGGACACCACAGAATCACTTACTTCACCCACACCCAGGGAACCAGCGATGCGGACCCTGTGGGTTCGCACGAGGTGACTGACGACGAGGGGAGGCAGGGCCCGTGGGTGCGCACCAGTGGGCTCTGCACCTCTCTTCACAGGGGAGGTCTGGAATATGTCTCACTAAGCACCGCTTCCAGCAGTGACTCTGGAGTGAAGACTTCTCCTAGAAACGCAGGTGGATACTTGCGCTTCCAGACCTGCTTCTGAGCGCTTGTGACCAGCGGGTCCCAGGGGGCAAGTGGTTCAGGTGTGGAGATGGCCCCGCTTCGCCCGCCCTGCAGGACGGAAAGGCTCGCTTGCCAAAGACCAAAGCAACCTCATTTGGGTGACATGTCTTAGTATCACGGGGCATTACCCAGTGACACTGAAGAGAACATGGCGGGGGTTGGAGGGACCCGTTCCCTAAAACAGTGTGACCTTTCTGGCCGGGCAGGTTATGCGTCATCCATCCTTCTCAGCCCTTCTCGCCGAGTGCTCGAACCAGGGGCAGCAGCACAGCTTTTGTACGTGGACCAGATCGAGATTTCTCAGCACTGTGGTTGGCGTGCGCGGCATAGGGCTGTGTCTTGTGTCCAGACCGTGCCGCATGTTGCATCCTCACACTCCCCGTAGTCACGGGAAGTCGGGCTCACAGGGCCCTGGGTGGAGCCCAGGGAATGCAATACCAATTGTCCCCAAACGGGCTCTGTCCAGGTGTCTCCTGCACTGCACCTTTCTGTGGGAGCGGGAAGCACAGAAGAACCACGAAGATCTCTGTTTTCTCTGAATGGCAAGGAGTCTTTTTGCTCATTTGAAGGGGAATGGAATGGGGTAAAGTATGCAAAACATTCGACAGGGGAACAGGCGGCCTTGCCAGACACCAGGAAGTAGTCCGGCGTGAGAGGGCGGTGAGCTGGGGGTGCAGGATGCACCTGTGGGCCCCGCTGCCTCTGGACGAGGGTCCCTCTCAACCGAAAAGCCAGGGACAGGGATGTGGCAGCTGGAGCCAGGCACAGGCGTGAAGAAAGACCAAAGGCAGAGGCCTGAGGAAGCAGAGGCAGAAATGCAGTGGGTATCTAAGTTGTTCATGAAGATGAGGATGTTTGTGATGAAACCCCTCGGTGCTTCCGAGCTCCGGTTGCGAGATGCAGCCATCTTATTTTGAGCAACGCCGCCCCTTCCCCGCTTGCTGCCGTCTGCTCTCGGGGCTACTGGACTTCCTAATGCACGTGTGCAGTTCAAGTGAGGAGGAGAGAGCGTCTCTTTCTTCCTCCTCTGTGGCAGTTACCACTTCGACTTCTGCCCCGAAGAAAAACTTCAGGTTTTGGAAACGTCTGCTCCCTCCCTCCCCAGACCCTGCAGCTGTGAAAAGCATTTCTACACCCCAACCTCAAACCTCGCCCTCTGGCACTTCCCTGGCGGTGCATGACCTGTTTCCCAGCCCATTCACGCTTGGGAGATGTGTGTATGTGTAAGACACCCACTGCCAGGTTCTGCAGGAACATGCCGTCCGCTGGAAATGTGAGTCCTCGGACTTGTTTCAGAAAAATAGTGCCACATGTTAAAGGTGCACCTGGGAAATGTCATGGTCTTACGAACAATACTTCCATTTGTTCATTGAACTGTTATTAAATTGTAGCTAAGCCTGGACTGCAGTTTAATTATGCCCAGTGCTTCCTAGAGTGTCATAAATTTGTTTTTTTTTCTTTAAATGCAAATCTGTGTTTTACTGAACAGCCCACCACCCTTTGCCAGCTTCCCAGGCTGGCAGAGCAGAGCCCAGGGCCTCCCGGGCCTCCTGGGCCTCCCAGGTCCCGCCCTGCCCCTCCCCCTGCCCCCCCCACACCCCCCGCCTCCCCTCTCTCCAAGCTTTTCTGTGCCCCAGCGACTGGACCTCTTCCTGCATCTTGAATGCGCCAGGGTTTTTTTGTATCTAGGTCTTCCCATGTGACTTTAAAGTGCCCCCATCGGGCACCTTGGCAAGTGGCTAGATTCCGATGTGTGCAGACCCCTGGCATGAGCTGAGGGCCCTGCACTGCCAGGCACAAAAAGGGTCCGCAGGGAACAGTTGGGGTAGGAAGCAATGAATGAATGACCTGCCCCTCCATCGCTCTCCAGGGCCTTGGGTACATTTGTGTTTTGCAAGGGCCTGGGATGCAAGCTTGTGTGTGAGTGTGGAGGGGCTGGGGCGGCGAGAGGAAGGGCAGGACCTGACTCCTCCAAAGACCAACAGACGAGCGGTTCAGGTGAGCGAGGGCCTGAGACGGCCCCTGTGCGGGCCCTGCAGCTCTGACCCTCTTTCTCTGTCCCTCTGCTCTTAGGTGGAAGGGGGCGTCTGTGAACTGGAACGGCTCCGACCCCATCCTGTGAGCCGTCATTCGGGTGGCTGTGTCCTATGGCTCCGCCGCCCATCCAGGGGCGGCAGCTGGGCCCCAGGCCTCAGGGATGAGTCTCTCGGAAAGGTGTCACCCCCACCTGGGCCACCACTGTTGCAGAACCGTCTAGAGCCACTCTGCCCCTTCTGTGAAGGGCCTGCCCAGGACCATGATGAGGGTCGTGTCCTTAGCCGAGCTGTGACTACCGGGGACAGGACGGAAGCCAGCTGCTGGGGCTGCTGCTGCTGCCTTTTGCCTGTGTCCCTCCTGCACTCCCTGCTGGGCCATCCCCTTGCCAAGCCTCTGGTATGGCGGGTCCAGGACCCTGGGCCCTCGTCATTCCTGGTAGCCAGCTTTCTATAAAACAGGAGAGAAGCCCATGGCGAGAGCCAAGACTCACTTGTTTTGTCTCACAAAGAAACCACCAGGTCTGCGTGGTCCGTGGCTCAAGTGGGAACAGTCCTGGGTGGAGGGGCCCTGGATCCCTGGTGACCTTTGGGCTACAATGTCCCCTACCAGGGTCCCTGCAGGCAAGTGATGGCCTCTGGCCTCGTGGAGCTCCTGGCTGGACCTCTGGCTCAGCTGGACTGCTACTGGTCACACCCAGGTCTACGGCGCCAGGTGTCACAACCCATGCTGACCCATCTTGGGCAGACCTGGATACCTGGGGCCCCCAGAGGATAGACTTGTGGACCTGCAGGCTAGGCTGGGCCTGGACAAGCGGGCGTGGGGCAAAGAACCTTCTCCAGAGAGGCCTGGTGGCCACAGAGGGCAGTAGGATAGGGGTGGGCAGAGGGCCTGGGTGTGGTCACCTGTGCGTCTGCAGCGGGGCATGTGCAGGAACCAGCTGAAGATGGGGGTGGGCAGTGTGTGGGGACCCTTGCATTCCAGAGCCAGGATAGAACAGCGGGCCTGGGAAAAACAGTCACTCGCTGAGGAAAAACTATACGGGTGAAGTTGCTTTCATTCCGTTCATTTAGATGCTGCTGATTTCAGAAAGGAATGGGAGGAAGTGTGGAAATGCACCGGGAGGCTGGTATAAAAGACCAGATAGAGAGCGGTGTCAGGACCCAACACCAGGACTGAGGGAGGGTGCAGCCTGCCCCGCAGCTGGCCGTGCAAGAGCCGTGGGCAGCAGCGTGGCAGAGCCCGCAGGAGCGCCACCCCACGCCGTCCCTGCTGTGCCCGCTGAGCTCTTGGGCCAGGGCTCTGAGCGGTGCCTGCAGAGGTGGGCGTTTACCCAAGGGGACCAAGGGGACCGAACTCAAGACCCTCCCTGGCCCCGGAAGAGGCTGCAGAGGATCACGAACACCAGGTGGTAGCTGGTCCCCAGCCTCCGAGTGGCCCCTGGGGCTCAGGACGCAAACGGCTCAGGGGCTGTGTTCACTCTGCAGAGCTGGCTGAAAGGAGACCCCTCCTCTGTAAGTGCAAGGCACGCAGGGGGCACAACTGGCCTCTGGTGGTGCCCATCAAAGAGCTTGTTTTGTGCTCTCGTGGGCCGTACATGAGCTGCGACCAGCTGCCGGTGTTCGCCCGGCAGGGAGGAGCCCGGAGGGAAGTGAGAGGGCAGGGAGCGCTTTGTCCAGGCTGTGTGGGGGTCCCCAGTGGGGCCGGCTGTGTAAACTCCAGTGACCATTCACAGCAGGCGTCCCGCAGAACTGCTTCCTATATGTCCCCAAAATGTTTATGCATTTGTTTTCCTTGGCCAGGGACAGGCCACTCCAGCTGAGTGACCAGTGAGGAAGGTGGTTTCCTTGCGGCAGCCTTGTTTATCAGCCTGGAAGGAAAGCTGTCTTTTCAATGAAACTCACTTAACCTCTTGACCACGTCCAATTGGCAGGGCTGGAGAAATCAAAATATTCCCGACGTTGTTTGAGAGGGCCAGTTCCGACAAATTAGAAAAGCACTTTTCCGGAAACCAAGACACAGGTCCACATGCAGTTCGATGCCCTTTGCCTGGAATTTTCTGGAATGGAAGATGAGGAAAGCCTGGCACCACCCCCTCCCAGGCCAGAAGCAAGAGTGGGCCCACAGGGCCGGGCTGAGCGGCAGGAATTAAATAGGTCTGTGTGTCCCTGCCCACAGGTGTGCTCCCTCTGGGGTGCATGGCTTTCTAGGGAGGCTGTAGATAAGCCTCAGAGGTCCATACGCACCCCCCCAATTATAGTAAAATCTTTGGGTACATGAACGTATGTGTACTTTTCTGGGGAGAGGATCCTTAGCCTTTCCAATGGCCTTGAACTTGGAATAATGTCCCCTTCTTTTCCTTCAAAATAAAGAGCCAACCATGTCCTAGAGGCGAGTGGCCTTCCAGGGGCAGCGCCTGAACTTGGCCCCCATCTCTGGGGTCTGGTCCATCGAACAAGCAGACCTCAGTAGGAAGGGAAGAGCTGTATCCTTTCTCACTAAAACCTCCCACTGGATTCTCTCTTTTTCTCCACTGTTTGTTTTTTGGTCTCTGGGTGAAAGCGGGTCAGTTCCAGTGCGTTTGGGGCAGTGCAAGCAGGAAGACCAGTCTTAACAGTGACACTGTACTCCACACTCTCATCGATGGACAGCTCTTCCGGGGGATCTTCCGGCACTGGGGTCTCTCTGCGGGACACGCAGTTTTCTTGAAGCCTCCCTCCCTGGACTTTAGGAGAGGGGGCCCAGCCAGACCCACTGACTCGGAAGCTGCATTTTGACGAAACCCTCGGGGGAGTCAGATTAAAGTTTGAGGAGCTCGCTGCAGAGCTCGTGACATTGAGGGGCAACGGTGTGGGCGTGAGGCACTGCCGAAGGCGCGTGCAGGAAGGCGGCGTGCTGGGGAGGCTGCCTTCGGTGCTGACTCCCTGCTTCCTGCCTGTGTGGCCTGAGCACCTGACACGAGCTCCCTGAGCCTCAGTTTCCTCATCTGCAAAATGACCACCTCCCAGAGCTGGGACGGGGACTCTCTGGGCCCACGCGTTTGAAGCGCCCAGAGCAGGGCCTGGCCCTTCACAAGGACTTGATGAGGGTTTGCTCTTTATATTTCCGGGGGCTCGGGGAGGCCCCTCCAAGGCCCCTCCGAGGTGGCTGCCCTCTCACCTGGGCCTGGACGGACGGGCCGGGGTGTTGACAGGTGGAGAATGGGATGGAAGGCCTTTGCAGGTGAAAGGAACGTGAGAGCCAAGAGACCGAGTGTCCAGGTCTGTAGGTCTCGTGGGGGGTGACCCGAGAGTGGGAGCCCCGGAGGCTTAGGAGAGGAGGCAGCCGGTGGGTGATGGCCTTAGTCCCTGTCCTGGCCCGGGGTGGGGGGGGCACTCTGGGGGGCTGCTAGGTACTCCCAGGGAAGGCCATGTGACAGGGGAAGGGGCATGGAGGTGACAGACGCTGATGGCCTTTGCTCCCAGAGGCTCTGCGGACAACCCTCAGGGGCCCCCAAGCCTTTCTGGGTTCCTGAAACTTGCAGGAGGCAGTCAGGCTGCCAAGTCTATTTGCAGGTATTCCCTCCACCCACGAGAGTCCTCCCTTCTCCCTAATCGTGCCCTAATCCTCCCGGGCTCCGGGAGTTGGAACTACAAGGCAAAAATGCCAGGCATTTGCGATATGGAGATTGCTTAATGCAGGACAGGAGCGGGCGGATGGTGGGCGGGCGAGTGAGCCGGCCAGCTGCCCCGGGGGTCCGGGCGGCACCGTGCCGGAGCCTGCGTGCTGCTCCAGCAGACCCGCTCTGCACAAGCGAGGGATCAGAGCCCCTGGTTGGGCGCTCGGGCACTCGGTGACCATGGAAACCTGAAGGCAGCCTTTCCCACCCGTCCTTTCGTGCCTCCATGACCGGGCTGCTTCGTCCACTGTCAGGCCCAGGTTCCCGTAAACCCGTCCTGTGTCCTGGGCGTCACTGAAGGCCTTCTCTTTACAGATGGGGAAACTGAGGCCCAGATAGCGGCCCTTAGTTAAGAATCCTCCTGAAAAATTTCTCCTTCATGGGGTTCTCTTGGGGACCAGACCACCAGATAGTCTTGGGGCTAAAGGGAATAGATCTGATATTTGATGGGGGGGGAGACGGGGGGGTGATGCCAACCTGTCCCTCAGTCCCCTCATCGCTCCTCCAGCTGCCCGCCCCCCACGCCACAGCACTGCTTCCCCAGAGAGCCCCCTGCTGCCTGCAGCTTTTGCTAGTGCTGCATTGTGCTAGGTTCCTGCCCTTCGGCTCCCCCGTTCATCTCTCAGATTCTACCCACCCCCAAGGCCTGTCTTCAAGGCCTCTAGGAAGCCCTGCTGCCTTACCCGCTGAAAGTGTGGGCCCTCCAGGCCCAGATCCCACTCAGTGGGTGTTGGTCACCCATCTACAGGTCTCCCCATTACTACATGCACCTGTACCCCTATCCCCACCACCGCCACCACCGCCAGGCCGTGTGCTCTCATCCCTGGGCCTGAGGCTGCTTGTCTTCCCAGGTACCTGTCCTATCCTGGGGGATGAAGCTCAAGGTCCCTCCCTAGCCTGCACCTGTGCCCCCCTCTGCCCTACCTCCAGGTGTAAAGCCCCAGTCACTGGATGTTGGGGTGGGGAGGCACAGTTGCCCGAGGTCTTTAAACCGTTGATTCCGGGTGTGGTTTTGAGATTATACCTGGCGCCTTTCCTGTGGCCCCTGATAAGGGCAATCCCGGCTCTTATCTGGCATTTTCTGTTTTAAAGCTTGCTGACATCAGGGAGGCTGGCACAGTCCTGCTTGTCTTCTGAGTGGAGCCCTGGCTGATAAGCACCCACCGCCCTGGGCCCTGCTGGGTGCCCTGTGTGGGCACTCTTGGGGCATCGCCTGCAGGCCTGGCCTCCGCCCTCCCGCCCCTGTCCCAGCACGGCGACTGAACCCGTGCGAGCACTATTAATAATTATGTCAGACGAGGATGTAAACAGGCTGAACTGTGCATGGGAACCTCAGTCTAAGGAAGGATTGTTTCATTATTGATTTATCTCCTGACACCATTCTCCAAACTCCTGGGCTCAGATACTTCTTAGATTGTGCTGGGGGCATAGGGCTTGGGGAAGGGGAACCTACAGAGCCTGGAGCAGGCTGGGAGGCTTCTTGGAGGAGGAGGATTGAAGCTGGATCCTGAAGAAGGGTTGGGGAGAGAGAGGGCCAGAGGCACCCCAGGCAGGGTGGGCAGGGGCAAAGCTGCCATGGGGATGGGTCTGGGGGGTCTGGGGTGGCGGGAAGGTTAAGGGTATTAGGGCTGGATCCTGAAGACCTTTGCACCGAGCACTGGGGAGCCATGGGGGGCTTCAGAGCGAGCCTGTGGTGGATCCGACTCTTTGAAAAGATTGATGCTACAACTGTGCGGAGGGTGGATCTGGGAGAAGATGCCAAGCTCTGGATTTGGCCCACGGAGAGGGGAGCAGGGGGAGAGAACTGCTGCAGCGATTCAGCCTGGGGAGCCAGGTGGGGGCCCATGGGCCTGGAGTCGAGGTCCTCTCTCTCTCCTGCTTCCTGGCAGTCACTCCCTCTGTGTGGGCCCCGGTGGCCCCAGTGGCTGCAGCTCTCCCGGGAACAGTCTCTGCGGAACATCCCTGCCTCCCAGGGAGGGCTTCCTCTGCCCCTGCCTTGGCGATTCATGAAGGAGGGGCCTCAAAGCGAGGAAGTGCCCAGGCCTTTGTTCTGGCTCCGGCCACAGCTGGACCCACTACCCATTGTTTTCCAGGCTGATGGTGACCTTGGGTCAGCTGGACGGCACCCACGGGTTCCCTTGAGCCTGGCCACCTCCAAGTGCACATGGAAGACAGCCAAGCGGGCAGGATGGTTCTCAGTCCCTCAGTGGCCTTGGGGAGGACCACCAGGCCCCATCTGTGGTCTCAGAGTCTGGGACCCCCAGCTCTGGCCATTTGGGGTGTCAGTGGGCACGACAGAAACTGCTCACCGCCTGAGGACTGGGAGTCTCTCAGGCAGGCCACCAGACAGAGGCATCCCACACCCTCCTGGACCTGGACCTACAAGTCTGTCTGCCCGCCTTGCTTTGGGGATCCTTGCCGCACGGGTGTGCACACTGAAGGGGCCCGGCAGCTTGGCGGAGTGGTTATTGGATCAGACCTGGAGTTTTCTCCCTGGGTTTAGATCTTAGCTCCAACTTCTCAGCTGTGTAGCCTAAATTAAGTTACAATACAAACAGACAAAAACAAAAAAAACCAACCCTCTGAGCGGCAGTGCCCCTGCTTGTGAAACAGGAACAGTCGCATCCTGTACCTGGCAGGGCTGGTGCCAGGGGGCAGGGGGCAGGGGGCAGTGCGGGAACGGGTGCTCGTACCCCGGGGAGCTGGATGGGAGGGACCAGGGCCTGGGGTGGACCCAACTCACAGGGAATCAAGTGGGGCCAGCTGGACCTCAGCCACGTCGCCTGACCCCTGTGATCAGTCCCTACCTTTCCAAGCCCACCCCCAGCAGAAGTCCCTCCTCTCCTTTCCTCAGCTCTCGCTGGGTCCCAGAGCTGCCCCTGAGCTGGAGAAATGTCTTCCTCCACCTGCCCCCATCAGGCCCTCCCCCTCCTCTAGGCTCTGGTCCCTTGTCTGCAAAATGAAGAGATTGGACAGGTGGCCTTATGCACTGGGCCCACATTCTCATCAGTGGCACCCCTGGGACAGAGACCCACAGCCCCACCTCCCACTTCCAGATGCGGAAACTGAGTCTCAGCCTAAGTGCTCGCCCAGGGCCTACAGGCTAAGAGATGGCAGGTGCCACACTCTTCCTCCTTGCTCCCCGGCCTCCTGGAAGCCGCCAAGCAGGGTGGACGAGAGGGTGGGGCTTCCTGGAACCCCCTCCTCTCCTATCTCCCCTTACTTCCTCCCCGTCACCAGCCCAGGCCTGAGACTTCGGGGCCCTGGGAATATCTGCAAGTGTCCTGGTTTCTGGCCTGGGAGCTATTGTGTGGGAGCCTGGCCTTTCCTTCAATTCAGACTTCTCCCCGCAAGGAGCTGGGAGAGAAGGATGGGTCAGAGCCCCTGACTGGCCCTGCCCAGAAGGAGGCCCAGTCAGCCAAGGCGGGGGCAGCTGTCCACCCCCAGCGGCCCCTGCACACCCCACTTCCTATGGCCCCCCCAGGCGTCAACGGCTCTGGCAATCACAGAGAATGCCAGGCACTTTTTTCCTTCTTCCCTGCAAATGCAGACACACCTTGACTTTATTTGTCTAAGGGTTTTCCATTTCCTTTTCTGGAAGGTGGTCAGGGGCCTGCATGCCCCTCTCGTCACAAAGGAGGCCGGGAAGAGAGGGGAGTGTCCTGGGTCCCGTCGGGGAGGAGCGAGTGGGGAAAGCTGGGCACCCAGCACCTGTACGACCCTGTGCTGCCCCCTCCCTGACCTCCCTGCCCCCCAGGCTGAGCCGACCTCTCGAGTTGGTCTCTCATAGGAACCAATGTATTTAGGAGTGGAGCCCCTCCTGCTGGGGCAGTGAGTTCCCAAGGCCGTGTGGTGTGAGGCTGCCCAAGTCTGTCCACTCATGCGTCCTCTCCACAGCTGTGCCCACAGTCACATTCCAAGGCCTGACTGTCCGAGCTCCCCCTTCAGCCCCGGCTCCCACCTGAACTGGTCTGGGTATGGACGTCCCTGAGGGCAGAGCCTCTGCCCCAGCCTGGGTGCACCCCGAGGCGGGCAGGGCCCTGGAGGGGAAGCAGAGTTCTGGGCTGGGAAGATAGAGTCACACAGGACAGCGTGGGCGTGAGATGGTGAGTGGGCAGTGTGCCATCCCACCTCCCCCAGCCCCTCCCTGAGGGTCTGAGCCAGCCACGGAGAGAGGAGCATCAAGGGAACATCCCCACTCCCACTGTGGCTGGAAGCCCACCCCATCCCTTCTCTCCTCCTGCTTGGACTTGCCTCTCCCCAAACTGCCTCCTTCCTTTACATAAACAAATCTGTCTGCCATGTCCCCTCCTCCAGGAAGACTTTCCTGATTACTGGGAAGAGGTGGGGCTTTTCCGCTGCCCACGGATCCACCTCACCCCTTCCTGCGGCTCAAGCCTGGGCCCGGCTGCCCTCCCCTGAACACCCAGGGCTTCACAGGGGCCCACCAGCGCGCCAGGCTTTTCTCTGTTGTCAAGGACACTTGAGTCAGCCAGTGTCTGGAGCAGCATGGGGTGAAAGAATGGTTTCTGATGGTCTTGACCATGAGGCTGGCCCAAACTGGACACCAGGGGCACTGTGTTATATACACTGTCACTTAACATTAAGGGTACGTCCAACCGAGGTACCCAGGCTCAGTCCTTCTCACAGAAAGGCCCGCAGGGACCCTAAAACACAGTCTGCTTCTCACATCTGCTCGTAATAGCCACTCATCAATCCCCTGGCCAGAATCAAGGGGCTTCCTGCCGATAACAGGCTGCTGTCTCTGCTTTCACGGAGTAAGAGCTGGTAGATGCTTCTTTTCCTTCTTCCTGTGGCTTCCAGGAAGCTCAGCTGGAAAGGGATGCCCAGGTGCCATCTCTCTCAGGTATCATGAGGCACTTCCTCCCTCTGTTTTTTCATTTCAATTACATTGTGACTGGGTGGGTTTTTGAAAAAAGTTATCGAGTCCAGCCCCTTGCTGCTCAAAGTCCTGAGAGCAGTGGCCTCAGCATCACCTGGGAGCTTGTTAGAAATGCAGATTCTCAGGCACTGCCCCAGCTGGAACCAGGATCTGCATTCAAGATCCTCAGCAGATTCGTGTTTGCGCTGATGTCTGAGAAGCGCTGATGGAACCCTCCAGATAAAAACGGTGCGTAAACAAGACGCATCAGGAGTCTCCCTCTTCCACCCTGATTTCTCTACGTAAGGACTTCACCGCGGCTGCAGCTCTGCCCGAGTGCAGCCCCAGCCCCAGCCCCAGCCTGGGCCCTGGCTTTGATCTGGGCCTTCAGGTCTGCTTTCCCGCGGGGTCTGGTCACTGAGGGGTGTGGCGGGCAGCAGATCCAGGCCTGGCAGGCCCCTCTTTCCCATCTGGCTCTAAAAATGGCCACTTCCAGGAGTTCTGGCTCCCAAGCAAGAAGAGCTGAAGGAAAGGCCCCTCGCCCACCTTTAGGCTGCTGCCAACACTGTATTCACGCTCTCAGGCCCGGGCACAGTCAAGGTCAACGTGAGTTCCAGACACTGCAGCCCCAACCCCTCCAGCCCTGGCTCCTCGAGGGCCCAGTGATGTTGGCCCCAGGGCAGGGCCGGGGGTCGGGGGGTGGTGTGCAGGGAGGAAGTGAGGGGAGTCCGGCCTGTTCATTCAACAAGCCCTTCCTGGCCCACGGTGCGCCCTACTGGCCGCCTCTCCGCTGGTGGGGGCGGGGTCATTGAGATGAGCGTGCTGTGTGCTCCCAGCCTCTGTTTGCGTTTGTGCAGCAGGGTCTCTAGGCCCTGGAAACCCTGCTGTCCTAACGCTCTGATACCCTGGGGGTTCGCGGGTGCCCAACCCTGGTGACAGGAGGGCCCTGGAGGGAGTGGTACAGGGGTGGGGGCGGGGGCGCTGTGAGTTGGCGTCCCCAACCAGTGGGCATGGCTGTGGAACAATAGCACAAAGCAGGAGGTGTGTGTGCTGGGGTGAGGCGCTGGCGCTGGGGGCGGGGGCGCCAGGGCCTGGCAGGGGGCAGGGGCCCAGGGCAGGGGGCCATGTCATCGTTTTCTCATTAGGCGAGACAGCAATCCGCCCGTGTGACATGATCTCGCTGGCCCTGTGGGCTCCAGGAATGTTGGCTTTACATGAATAGAATCTCCAGACCGGACTGCAGAGGGAGGGGGGTCTCTAGTGGATGCGGACAGGGGCGGGTCCTGCTCGCCCTCCCTCTCTCCCTCCCAGACGCACCCCCACCAGCCCCGGCGCATGGCATCACGGCACCCTAGGCAGCTGAAGAGTGAAAGGGTGGCCCCGTAGGTGGCCCGGGGCGGCCCTGCTCCGTGGGGGCTGAGCACAGCCTCCTGCCCCTGGCTGGTGGGCTGGCAGGAAGCTCGTTCTGTTCGCCTTTGAAAACTTGCCTGAGCCGCCCCGGCCACTGAGCCTGCTCCCTCCTGGCTGCGACCAGAAAGTTGGGCCAGTCCCAGTCCCCAGCCCCACCCAAAGTGGGGGGGGCCCATCTGGAGATGAAGGGTGGCTAGGACGCACATAGCAATGGGCAGAGCACTCCCAAATGGGGAGCCACAAAGTTACAGAAAAGCCTGCCACTGCGTGGCTTTCACCCACGGCTCCTGGCCTCCCGTTTAAGTCAGCTCTGCGGTGGGGAGGAGAGCAGAGGCCCTGGGTTATGGGCAGCGTGGGGGCAGCGACCGTGAGCTCTCAGAAGTGCCAGAGAGACTGTGCAGAGGTCCCGGGGCTGGGGGGCAGGCAGCACACATGGCAGGGGTTTAGGAGGTGCAGGGGGTCGTGGCCACGGTGTGTGCTGTTACTCTGTGTACTTGCATGCACGTGTACATGTGGGGATGTGCACGCCCTTACACATGTCCGGGCATGTACATATGTGTTTGCAGGTGTGTAAACACACACCCACGTGCAACGATGTGACGTACAGGCAGCCAGCATTCGTGCATTGCATGTATATAATGTGTGCACTGCCCACATCTGCACGTGTGTGTGTGAGCCAGTGCCGTGTGCGTGCACATGCATGCACGCAAGTCCACACACTGACAGGGGAGGAGGAAGGGAGAACTGGCCTATATTGACTGAGGTGCCCTAGCCGCATGTGTCTTCACGAGAGCAGATAAGAGGACTGAAGGGCTCGTCATCGAGGAGGAGAGGGTTGGGGACACAGCTCATGCCTTCCACGCTGGAAGGGTCAGTGTGAGCACGGCTGGAGCTGGGGCGTGCCCCTGTGTGGTCCTGCCCTGTGCACGGCCATCAGGCCAGCCGCCGCAGTGGTGGTGGTGGTGGTCAGGGTCACAGGATGACTTTCATTTCACTTTTGTGAGCCTCTTCCTCCACAGAAAAATACTAAGAACTGAAATTTACGACTGGGCTGGTTTAAGCATGAATACGTGAATCCTAGTGGTGAGCCGTGAGGACAGCCACTCTCACAGTGACAGAGGGACTTCCCTGACACTCTGGTACCTGCTGGCATCTGAGCAGCCTGCTGCAGGGCCTGGGAGGGGGCATGAGGCTGCATGGGGCCAGCACCTGCTCCCCCCAGAAAAGCCCCATGAAGCACCCTCTTGTCCCAACAGCAGGGCCCAGGGAGGCAAAGACACCTCAGCATGGCTCATGGGGCCCAGATGTGGCTGGAACAGGGTCCAGGAACCATGAAGGCTCCTGGGAGGAGCCAGAGCCAAGAACGACGTGGTGAGAATGGCAGAGGCGGCAAGATCCCCGGGAGGGCCGGGAGGCTGGGTGGCCGGGTGGCAGCAGGGGTTCGGAGAGGGTTCAGAGCAGGGTGCTTGTGGTAAACACCTGCCCACATGCCCCGGGAGCACGGGCCACAGGTGAGGAGTGGGCCAGGACGGGGCAGGCAGTGCGGGAACACTCAGAAGGTGAGCGGGGTGCTGGGAGCTGCAGGGCGGAGGCCTCGGGGATGGCAGTGTTGCTGGGGACTGACGCGTCTCCTTGCTGGCTCAGAACCCGCTGGGAGGCACGAAAAGGTTAAGTTTGGGGGGTCCAGGGAGTACAAGGCAGGCTCCCCCGTGTATGCTTTCTGGCTGTCCAGGGCCTCTTAGTTGCTGGTCAAGGAGGGCACTTTGCTGAGTCCTTGTTGGAGTCCTTTTTGGAGGGGGGGGGCAGTGGCTCGTTGTCACCAGAGGAGAGAGGAGGGAGAGACTGAGTGTGGCTGGCTGGTGAACCTGGCCTCATCAGGGACCGGGAGCCCCGGATCCCAGGCCTTCCTCCACCCTGACCCACTGAAGGACCCCCAGGCATGTCTACCTTGCCTCTCTGAGCCTCAGTTTCCCCATGCGCAAAGTGAGGGCACTAGATCCAAAGCCATCTGACCCCCTTCTCCCAATGTGATGCTTTGCCATCTAAAAATCAAGGACAAGAGATTTGCGAGGCCGAGGGCAGGAGGGGCTGGGGGCCTGGAGAGGCAGGTAAGGTGCTTTGTGGCAACGAGGCCGGGGGACAGGAAGTTCGAGGTGTGTGCCCAGTGTGACAAAGTGATTCCAAATCACAGGCTTGACCAGAGCTTCCTTTCCAGGGACCCGCAGCACAGGGGCAGATTCCAGGCAGAGCCCCTGTCCTGCCCGTCCCCACCCCCAGCCCCTGGGGAGGTGGCAGGCAGCCCTGCACAAAGGCCACCACCAGCATTTTCTGGAAGTGAGGGATGCTGCCTTCCGGGCCCAGTGATGTTCCAGTCTGCAGGGCAGGGCCGGGGAACCGTGACTCCACTCGCTCTTGGAGGACGCTCTGTCCAAGCACAGTGGGGGTGGGACTGGCGGTAGGTGGGCAGCCCTGTGCTCTGGCAGCGTCTGCATTCGGGCTGCGAGCCCCATCTGCCAGTGGGATCTCTGGGGGCCTGCTTGGTGTCAAACTCTCCTGACCCCAGCTGGCCTGGGACAGCTTTTTCCCCGTCCACTCTCTCTGACTCCTCTTCTGTGGCATCAAGTAAGGGATATTGCTGGAGAGCTGGAAAATCCTCCTTTCTAGAAGTTGGTTTGACATTGTCCCTCCCCTCCGTCCTTCCTGATAAGCCTCTGTGTTGCTCAGGGCATGTGGGGGTGGGGTTGGGGGTGGGGGGTGGGAGCGGGGGCAGCGGGAGAAGTGAACCGGAGGCAGGAGGCAGCCGCTTAGAAAATGACTAAATTGTTCCTCCCCTGGTGAGCACCGGTGGCCCACTAAATCCGGTTTTGATTTAAGGGGGATCGTGTGACGCCTAAATGGCCAGGAGTTATCTGTCACACGGGGAGGAGTTTGCATGCTTGGAGAGGTGGGCACCATGTCCTTGCAGGGAGTCTGGTCCTCAGAGAGCAGATGCCTCCCGGGTCACCTGCCGCCACATCCAGCCCTGTGCTCAGCTCAGCCTCGGGGCACAGCCTCACCCCACAGGGCCATGAGGGGCAGCCTGGTCTGGAGTGCACTCACGCCCAGAACTGGGGGTGCCTCCATGGAGGAGGGGGCCAGGGGAGGCTGGTGCAGGTGGGAAGGAGGAGGCGGAGTGTGCGTGCATGCTCACATCCGGGGACAGGCAGCCTGGCGGCACAGGAGCCGGGCCCTTGTCTGGAATCGGGGAGGGGTGGTGGCGAGTGGCCAGTCTTGAGGACCGGGCTGAGGAGTTTGAAGGGACATCCTGCATCCGTCTTGGTCTCTGTGCTCTGGGCCTGGGTCCCTCCTCCGCTCCCCTGGGAGGGGACGGCTGTGCTTCCCGGTTAGTCTGGCTTCACACTAGTGTCAAATGCTCGCTTTGACCTGTGCCTCCTGTTGGCCAGGGAGGGAGACAAGCCCCATCTGAGTGGCCAAGAGCCAGGGCCTGTGGGTCCAAGATCAGAGTTGGAGAAGGACGGCAGTGAGCACCCAGCGCAGGGAGGGGCAGCGCTGGGAGGCAGCAGAGGGCTTCTCTGGGAGAGGCGTTGTCTGATTCTTGCAGCCCTCTCCCGGCCCCTCCGATGCTTTGCCCTGGCTTCCCACCCTGCACCGGGGCTCTCTGCCTCGCTTCAGGGAGCCTGAGCGACTGGAAAACTCATCCAAGCTGCTGTTGAGCCAAGGTCATGGCCAGTCAGTTGCCTGAGTCCCCTCCTGCCCCCGACTCCATCTTCCCGGTGGGCCTCCTGGAGGCAGTGATGTCATCGTTTCCCACAGCCCAGCCTGCAGTGGGAAGCCCTGCCTGGCCCCGAGGGGAGGGTCCATTCCTACTGCCCCGTGAGCCACAGAAGCTCCTGGCTAAGAGAGCGACAAACCACGGCCACACCCGTGGGTGGCCTCTGCCCACACAGCCCGAGGTCCGGGTCCTGAGCCAGCATCTGAGGCTCTGGGTCCTCACCTCTGGACAAAGTCTAAGGTTCTCCCCCTGGGTCCTGGTGGGGACAGAGCCCAGATTGTCCTGGGAACAGCTCTGACCGGAATTCGGGGCCTGCCGGGCACGTCAGGAGTAAGGCACATCTGGAAAAGCATTTGTCGAGAAAGTTGCTCTCGCAGGGCCAGCCAGTGCCCTCACGCCTAAGTGGCCTCAAGCCCCGCCCAGGGCTCAGGAGCTGGGGTGAGGGGCAGTCCCCCCTTATTAAGCCTGGCTCATGCCCTGGGTTCTGGGGGCTGGGCCTGTGCCGCTGCTCCTGGGAGGGACACGGAGCCTGCCCAATCAGGCCACGTGGGGGGAGGAGCCTGAGCTCCCAGGCTAAATAAGGGGGTGACCCTGGCCTCTCCCAGCTCCTCTGTGTGCCCCATGCTTCCTCCCTATCCAGCCCCGCTGAATCCTAATTACTCAGGAAAGGTGCGGAGGTCCCCTCACTCTTACCCCCTCACCCATCCTGGCACTGCCAGGGCCCGGATCCTCCAGCCCTCGTACTGGTTCCCGGGGATTCCACCCAGTAGCCTGGCTCTTCCTGACAGGCAGGCAGAGAACAAGGCTTGGGCTCAGGGAATTAGGGGGTCCTGAGAGCTAACCCCAGCTCTGCCATTCCTTGTCCAATCACTTGGCACCTGGGCCTCCCATCAGGAGATGCTGTTTCCTTCCTTCCTTCCTTCCTTCCTCCCTTCCTTCCTTCCCTCCTTCCCTCCTTCCTTCCTTCCCTCCTCCCTTGCTTGGCTCAGACTTGTGGCAGACCAGTGGGAAGGAGATGGAGGGGTTTGGGGCCTTCTGGGTCTAGGGCTCCCATGGGGGATCTTCCTCCTTTTACATTGAAATAGTCAGGTCATGGCCACAGAGGCCCCTTTGCATTGTGGGAGATGGTGGGGGAATAAAGTGGGCTGGAGGTGTCAATGCCTTCTTCCAGAGGAACAGAGTTCAGCGGTGGCACTCCAGGCGGAAACCGTGCTGGCATGGGGAAGGGGGTGGGGGACGCAGCGGGTGGCGGGGTGTTGCCCTGAGGACCCTCATATATCATCCTGACCTTGGCGGGTGCCTAACTTGCCTGGGCCAAAGTGCTTTGCCTGCCCTGTGATCCCAGGGTCCCCCGTCTCTTGCTCTGCTCCAGAGGGACATGGGCCTCTGCCAAGTACACACTCACACGTGTCCCCTCCATAGTCACACGCTCTGTCACCCAGGGTGCCCACCGAGAGCCTGCAGGCTCCTGTGCCCAGAGGCGAGATTCAGGAGGACCGGAGCGGAGCTGTCTGGCCCGTCAGCATCTCCCAGTGCCCGGGATGGTGTGAGACACGTGACGTGTACTCAGCAAACGTTTGTTGGATGAATTAGTAGGTCCCAAGTGACTCCCACCCTCGTGCCTGGTGGCACATCGTGTGTCCTCAGCTGCACAGACCCTGATCTGGCCCGCGGACACTGTCACAGAACCCGGGACACGCACAGGCCCCTGAGGCTCCTAGTTCTAGGCCTGCTGTGCTGCACCCTTGATCCAGCCCAAGCCCAGTGGCCTTATCCCTGCACCAATCAGAGGGCAGGGAGAGGTGTGGCCCTGTCGGGACCTGGAAGCCAAGGGGGAAAGGAGGAGGGCGGGTGTACATCCCTTACAGGGCGTTGGAGGGAGAGAGTCCTGCTCTAGAAGACCTGGGCTCAGGGACGCCCCAGCCCTGCCCTTGGACCTGGTCTGAGGGGAAACAGGGCCACTCTCTGAAGCCGGGTGCAGGGGGGTCTCAGGCCTGCGGAGGGAGCCCGGGGGCCAGGGGCCAGGGCGAGAGGGAGCCTCCCTGGCTGCAGACAGCTGAGCCAGCGCCAAGAGTGACGGAGGCAGGGGAGGTTCTGGAAGCGGCCCCAGCAGGGCTGGCTCTCACTCTCTCTTGGTTAATAAGGCACCGATTACCTCCGGCCTTGGCTGCTGGGTCTCTCTGAGCAGGTAGGACCTGCTGGCCACCACGCAGACTCCCGCCTCATGTCCACTCCATCCTGTACTTAAAGGCACTTAAGTGTGCTTGGACAGACCGAGCTCCCCATGCCTCACCCAGCGGGCCTCCTCCCTGGTGACCCCTGGTGGCTCGTTGCTGGGGCCAGGTGGCGCTGGTATGCACCGTTGCTGGGTGGAAGGAAGGGTGGTCAGGGCCAGGGGCCTGGCCAGGAGGTGTGAGACCTACATGCTGATCTCTGCCCTGTGCCTGGTGCAGGCACAACTCAGAGAAGGCCTTCCTCTCCCTGGGCCTCAGTTTCCCGTGTGTGAAATGGGGAGAAGCCGACACTCACATGCAGGGTTGTAGAGGGGCTGGTGGGAGGCGGGTGGAGAGGCCCAGGGAGGGCCCCTGTCCCCTGGGCCTGGCCCCCGTGCTCGGACTCCACCGGTTCCTCCTTCTACACACCGACGGGCAGCGGGCGGGTGGACGGGGCCCGGGGTTCCCTACCAGCCCCAGGGCCTGGGAATCCAGTTTCTCGCTTAGTTCACCGGCTGCTGCTGGTCTCTGCTTGTGGAAGCACAGGACTGTGAGCTCTGCCTTTCTCCTTCCCTCCCGTGCCGGGGGCGGGGTGGGTGGGAGCTGGTCCGGGTCCTCCCCCAGCCTCCCCGCTCCTCGCCCATCTTCCCCTTTTCGCTCCTGGCTCTGGGCCCAGGCGGGTCCCCCCTCTTTCAGCGGGTCCCACCCTCTGTGCATGCACCTCATCTCTCTCTCTCAGCGCTGGCCTGTGTCGCTGCCTCTGCCCTGGGGACCCGTCTCTTCCACACCCATTCTTGTGACGACTCGATGTCCCTCCTCCTCAGTCTGTCCTCCTCTCTCTGCCCGTCTGTGTCCTCCCCCCTCCCTCCCAGTCTGTGTCTGCCCCCCCCCTTTCTCTCTCCCCCCTTCCCCTCCCGGCCGTCCAGCTCCCAGGTCGGGCTGTCTCCCCAGCGGTTCTGCCAGCCTGACGGCCTTTGAAGTGAACGACCCCCACTGCCCTTGTCTCCCCCTCTGACCCCTAAACATTGATTCCAGTTGCTCCGGGAGCTTGACGCTGCCCAGAGTGGGGGCTTCCCAGAACCCCACCTCGTTCAGGCCTGCCCTTGGCCACAGAGAGGAGGGTGGTCCACAGACAAGCTCTCTGAGACTCCTCATGCCTCCGTGGCCCCATCCGCTGAGGCCTGGCCAGTGTGCGAGGGGACTCTGGGGCATCCCTGAAGTGACATCCAGTGGCCAGGCTTGGACTGGGGTGCAGGAGGCCCGTCTAGATCCCCGGACCCATGGACTCCAGGCTGACCACTGTGGGGTGGGATGGGGATGCCAGACCAGCAGAGTCTTGGTGCCTGCCTCCAGGGAGGGCAATGTCCGCCTGCCAAGCCCAGCCTGCCCACCCCACCCCACCCCACCCCCATCTGGAGTGCCTGGCTCTGCCCTTGGGGACCCTCTAACTGTTGCATGCAGGGCGGGGACACCTGGATTTCTCTGGCCCCCTGAGTGGGGCCAGCTTGGAGGAATTTCCCAAAGCCTATTAGAGCTGTGGCGGCCTTCTGCCTGCCTCCTCGGGCTGGGCAGGGCTGCGGGTGGAGGGAGAGAGGGAGGGAGGGGGCAGAGGAGGGAGGGAAAAAAGTTGGCAGGCCAACAGCAGGGCTGTGTCTGCATCCATCGCTGAGAGGAGGCCCGTGCGGTGTGGGGCGGGCCAGCAGCAAGGAGAGGCCTTCCTCTCTTTGTGCTCCCCCTCCCCTCCTCCCCCCGGGGGCCCTATAAATAGGCCCTGCCCGGGCTGCCGCTCAGCTCTCAGAGGGAGTCAAGCGCCAGGCAGCGGTCGCAAGCCAAGCACCCCCCGCCAGCATGGCCAGCGAATTCAAGAAGAAGCTGTTTTGGAGGGCAGTGGTGGCCGAGTTCCTGGCCATGATCATCTTCATCTTCATCAGCATCGGTTCTGCCCTGGGCGTCAATTACCCGGTGAAGAACAACCAGACGTCAGGTGGCATCCAGGACAATGTGAAGGTGTCCCTGGCCTTCGGGCTGAGCATCGCCACGCTGGCCCAGAGCGTGGGCCACATCAGCGGCGCCCACCTCAACCCGGCCGTCACCCTGGGGCTGCTGCTCAGCTGCCAGATCAGCATCTTCCGGGCCGTCATGTACATCGTGGCCCAGTGCGTGGGGGCCATCGTCGCCACCGCCATCCTCTCGGGCGTCACCTCGTCCCTGCCCGACAACTCGCTGGGTCGCAACGCGGTGAGTGGGGTGGGCTCTTGGACGGCACCAAGATGGTGCCTGTCTTGTCCCGCGCCCACGGTGCAGACGGGGACACTGAGGAAGAACAAGGAGGGTGAGAGGTGGCTGGATGTCCTCCTGAGGGGCCTGGAGCTCAGCTCCGCGTGCAGCCCAGGGGCTGTTTTCTGCCCCTGGGGTCCGTTCTGCCCGGCACTGTGGGACGCTGAGACCCAGAGCGTAACCATCTTGCCCATGGCCCCTGAGGGCATCTACTATGGGGGCTAGAGCCCCGGGGACCAGCAGCTCCTGAAGTTCTCACCTGTAGTTCCTTCCCCACCCCCAGCCCTACCTGTGGGGTCAGCTCCCTCCTCCTGTGGCCCAGCCTCTGGGGGAGCTCTGCCCCTATCCCCAGCCCTCGAACCAGATGCCCGGCAGGCAGGTCTGCAAGTGTGTGGGCAGGACTCCCACGGGGGCCCTGCTGACTTCCAGGGAGCCCCCACATTCACACAGGTCCCCAAACAAACTGCCTTCAAGGAAAAGACCCCCTCCCATGGCTCAGGCCCCAGGAATCGGACACGAACCTGGCTGTTTGCAGATGCTTTTCCTGGATTACAGGGAGGGCCAGGGCGGGGCGTCTTGCTCCCCATCCGGGCTCCACTCACTGTCGCTGGGCCCTGGGAGGTGGGATGCGTGTGTTTGTGTGTGTGAACGGGCGATCCACGTGGACGCCGGCATGGGGCTCGAGTTGGCGCGGCCCCTGTGCTCCAGTGGCGGGGCGGGATCTGCTTCTGTGTGTCTGCGAGCATGTTCACACTGCACTGTGAGCCTGCATGGGGTGAGGGGGTGCCCACCTGTACCCCACTCCTGGCTTGAGTGGGGCCTGGGCCGGGGGCACTAATGACGAGCAGATGTTGGCAACTGAGTGGCAGCTGCTGAGAAGAATTCCTCGTGTGCCGCTTAGCACAGCTAATTGGCTGTTGGCGGCCGCTGCCTGCAGTCACCGACCTGGGCTTTTCCAGACCTGCAGCCAAGTGCTCACTCAGACCTGGCTTAGGCAGCACGCAGCAGGGACACCTGTGGCCTGGGAGGCTGAAGAAGGCTTGAAGGTTGTTGCGGAGCACCTGAGGGCAGGCTGCCTCCCGGGGAGGGAGAGGGGCCAAGGAGCAGAGAGAAGGAATCAGATCTGGAGCGAGGAGACTGGCGGGGCCCTGGGCAGGTCGCGTGGGCGTGGGGACAGCAAGGGAGCTTCCAGGCAAAGTCCAGATCTGGGCTCGTAGGGCCCATGCAGACGGCAGCTGGCACAGCCCTGCCACCAGGGGATTAGCACTTCTTGTGTCACAGTGACACCTCGTCCAGCCCTCTGCGGAGTCAACCGCCCGCTCGGCCTGAGATTAAAGATTAGCCCCACAGGCTGGAGTTTAGACTTTAGTCCGGGAAGACTTGGCCGCGGTGGCTGTCACGGGCACCGTCCCTCCAGGCCTCCGTCTCTCCAGTGGGGGCACAGCCAGGCGACCGCAGGGAGTGCCCTTCTGGGTAAGGTCAGGTTCACATCAGAGCTCAGCTGGGCGTGGCGGGCTGGGGAGAGGGTCCTCAGAGGGGAGGAGCTAAGACTCCTCAGCTTCCTGGGCCCCTCTTGACCCTCCCTCTCCAGGGACAGGCAGGCCAGGCCTCTGCTGGCTGACTCTCGGACACGGGCATCCCAGCAGAGGCGGATGTGGGCAGGACAGCGCCCCTGATCTGGCCACGCCCTGTGTCTTCCCCTCTCTGGCCTCCATTGTCCAGAGTCACCCCAATACCTGGGCCAGGCAGGCTGCAGGTAGGGAGGAGAAAGGAGCAGCTTAGTTGGGGGGCAGCCCTGTGCTGGGGGGCAGGTCCTGGTTTCCTTGGATCTGAGGCCCCTGAGGCCCCGCAAGGGGACCTAGGTGTCTTGGTAGCTCTTGGCAATGCCCACACTTCCAGCAAGCTCACCTGTGGACTTGAGTCCATCACCTGCCAAAGGGGGCTTGGCTGAGAGGCCCCAGAGGGGCCATGCTGAACATAGGAGCACCGAGCCTTGTGGTGGGGACCTGGGCACTGCCCTGCTCACGTGGTAGAAGTTTGGGGCCCAGAGTATGAGGCCCAGGTCCAGAAACAGAGAAGGTGTCCCCCACCCGCCAAGGGGTCCTGCCAGACACTGGACCCTCAATGCCGCAAAAGGGACAGAGACCGGCTTACCCAGCGGGTGCCTTACTCTTTCCCCCAGACCGGGGGAGGCTCCCCTTGGGCCCCGGGCCCCACCCTGCACTAAGACTGAGTGGAGTCCACTGTTGGCATGGAGATTTCCAAGGAAAATAGGGAAAGAAGTGGCAGGAAGTGGTTGGGGTGAGTCAAGGGGTGTCCCCCGGGGCCATGGTGGGGAGAACTTTCTCTTCACTGAGTCAGGGCCGAGGGCACGCCCTGGAGAGATCACGGGCCTCCAACCAGCCCGCAGGGTTCCTGGCTGGTTCTAAGAGCCAGACCCCGATTTCAGCCAAGGTGAGAGGCTCAGGGGCAGGGCTGGTGCCCAAGTTTGTTCCTGCCAGAGCTTAGCCACTGACAGTGCCCGTATGGCCCTAGTTCCCATCTGGGAAATGGGGATACAGCAGGGCATGGCTGGGCTCTACGATGTGGAAGATGCCTGTTTGTGAACCCAGAAGTCCCGACTGGTCCCTGCTCTTGTGATTCTTCCCCTCTTCGGCTCTCTCGCCCAGGATCCCCGCACACAGGGCCAGGACTGCTGCGGCTTTGTGCTGCTCCCGGCCCGGGGAAGCCCAGGTCTGGGTGAGATAAGCCCCACGCACAGCTGCCCATGATAACAGGCAGGAGGCAGGTGCGATAAGAGGTGTCAGGGTGGCCAGGGAACTTCTGACCTTCAGGGGAGGGGCTGGCCAGGAAGGCTTCAGGGAGGAGGTGCCACATGAGCTCGAATGTGGAGACCGCGCTAGGGAAGGGCTTTCAGGCATAGGCTAGGGGTCAGTGGGAGGTCACGGCCTGGGACTTGTGGGTTGTGGCCAGACGGGGGTCCTGGTGGGAGGTTGGGGTGCTGGAGGATAGGGAGGGCTCGGGATCCAGGCCAGAATCTGACTGAGCCCTAGAGGGGACTGGACACCTGGGTACCCCAGAGCCTGTGAATTCAGCCCTGTAGGGGGCTCAGGTAGAGAACACGCCTCCCCTCTTTGGTGGTCTTCTCTCAACCTTGCTGATTCTGGGCCTGACCACCTGTACCTGCTGTGTCAGGGGCTTGGCCTCAGCCCTAAACTCGCCCCTTCCCTGGTTTCCTGGGCCTCAGTTTCCCCAGCCACAGAATGAGAGGCCCTGGTGCCTCCATGTCTTCCAGAGTTGGGGGCCACTCCTGCTTTCTCCAGAGTTGGAGGTGGGCCGGGGAAAGGGAAGCCAGAATTCTCCAAGGGCCCCGTCCAGCTGGGCCTGCCCCAGGAGGGGGCTGGGGCTGGGTGGTGGTGGTGGCCACCGGGATGTATAATTACAGGTTCCGGCCAGAACCAGATGAGGGGGAGGGCCCTCGGAGCGGCGGGACCTTTGCGGTGGAGACTCCGTCACCGCGGAAACTTCGGAGGCTGTTTACCCTGTTAGAGCAGCCCGCTGGCCCCTCGCTGCCACCTCTGCCCCGGCCTCCCCAGCGCTCGCCTGGGGAAAGCCCCACGTGAAGGGGCGCCACTCTGAGAGGGGTGCTGGGTCTGAGGGGGCTCGCCCAGGCCACAGCCCACCCCTCTGGAGCCAATAGGTCCTGCAGACCTCCCCGACCTGAGCTCAGCCCCGGCGGTGCTCCCTGCTTTCTCAAGGGCCCCACCCTTGGGGCGTTCCTTCAGGGCCCGCCCAGCGGAGCTCTCCCTAGGCAGCTCAGAGAGCACCCCTGCCTGCTTCTTGGGGACTGGCTTAGAGCCCTCCTGGGGGTACAGGAAGCCCTCTGTTCTGACAGGGGAGTCCTGGTGCCTGCCCTCAGGAAGAACCCCTGTCTGGGGTTGAGTCCCCCCACCTGCAGCTGTGGGCAGGACCACAGTGTCCTGGCTGGGGTCCCCTCAGCCAGGGCCTCTCCCCAGGGACCAGAGGGACTCCTTGGCCACAGTGCTGCCCAGTAGGGTAAGCACACCCCAAGGTTGACAACCCCAACTCCAAAGATGGGAGAAGAGGCTAGAAAATGAGCGGTTCCTTTGAGTGCCTGAAATCCACCACCGGGACAACCGTCTGCTCAGAGTAAGGCAGGCTTTTTTTTAAATTGAGGAGAGGCTGCCTCTGAGCCAGCAACTGCCCCATCATGAGGGGTGTGCAAGGAGAGTCTGTATGGTGACCAGCTGCTCTGGGTCATGTGGCCATGCATGGTGCCACAGGGTGGTGGGCGGGGGGTCCTCTGACAGGCGGGAGCCCCGTGGAGCCCAGCGGTTCAGATGGCCCGGGGGTGGGCAGGGAGCCTGCACTGGGGTTTCTGGGGGTGAGCCAGGAGGATGGCCGCGGGGCTGGGAGGCAGGGTCCGCACCCGGAAGGGAGGAATCCTGGAGACTCTCTGGGCTGGAGTCGGAGCCAAGGCCCCCATTTTCCCAAGTGGACACGCTTAAGCTGCACCCACACACATTCACACCCACGCACGGGGGCAGACACACTTGTGGGCACGTACACACGTGGGCATGGGACCATCTACAAGTCTGGACGCTTTCACCCAGGCCCTGGGAGCCTGGGAGGGCGGGGTGGGGGCTCCTCAGTGGAGCCTCTTCCTCTCCCTGGCGGCGGGGCGGGGGCTGCCTGGGAGTAAGGAAAGGAGGGAGGGAGGCAGGAGGAAGCCATTGCTTTGTGTATTGTTTCTTGTCAGGAAGATGAAATGGCTTCTGGGAGCAAATAAACGGCCTTTTGAGACCTGCTCTCTCTCACTCAAGGGGCCTCCTTCCCTTCTCCTCCCCCCACCCCAGCCAGCAGGGGCACCTTCACGCCAGCGTACGACACCTAGGGACACCCACAGCGACACACTCAGAAGTGCCAGCAGGCACCCAGTAGGGCTGTCCAGGGCCACAGGCTGCACGGAGGCTGCCCCCAACCTGCAGAGCCCCCGAGAGCCGGGGCCCTGGTGGTTGGGGTTCTCCGAGTCAGCAGGGACAGAGACGGTTTGTCTGAATGTCCCGCATGGGCTGAGAAAGAGTGTATCTTCTCAAATTAGGGAGTGCGGGGTTTGACATATTTTCCTTAAACCAAGCTTCTTAATTATGTGGTTCCCAGTCGTGCATTTTATCTTTTGAATGCTTTATTCCTTCGGTTTCCAAGAGAGGGTTGTTAAACTCTCGCTCTGGCTGCGGCTTATCCATGTTCTTGAAATTCTGTCGATTTTCGTGTCATTGATTTTTAGGCTGTATTTTTTGGAGCATAAAGATTGAGAATTTTTCTAGATTTGGGTGGGCTTATCATTTACTTATTGGGTAGTAAATCTCTTGGTGTCTGAGGAAAAGGAAAAGGAGAAAGCCACCCCCGGACATGCATGGTCACTCACTGACACTGCAGACACAGATCTACGCAGACACAGAGGGGCACAAAGCCGTGGGCACCGAGAGGCACAGGCACACGTGAATGCCCACGGACGGGGGACACAGGGCCCTCCGAGGCGCCCCCACTGCGAGTGCTGAGTCTTGGAGGCAGTGGGGGGTGGGGCAGGCCTCGCTGCCTCCCATCCCCTGTTCTTCAAGAGAAGATGCTCTGAATCTCAGGCAGCCCTGGCTTTGGAGGCCCCTAAGGGTGGGGCCCGGGGTGCCAAGGCCAAGTAGGGGGCCCTGGGACTTGGAAGTAGCCTTGGTCAGCCTGCCCATGGGCAGCAGAGAGGGTTTAAAGTTTTGCCTGGAGAGGTCAGCCCTGTGCCTCTCTGGAGCCAGGATACCCTGGCAGCTGAAGCGCCATCTTCTGCCAGCTCCCCAGTCCCGCCTGGGAACAGCCAGGTCCCTTGGCTGGGCCTGTGGGTAGCCAGAGCCTTGGCCTTGGCCTTTGCTCTCTTGTCCCTGAGCCTCGATCTCTTCCTCTACCACCTCACAGAGCCTTGTACCTGCTGCTCCGCAAGGACCACAGAGACAAGTGACTGCCCTGTGGTCCCCTGGCTAGAAGGCAAACACACCATCCCCGGGTCCAGAGAGCTTTTCTGGGTCAAGGCTGCCTCCAGAGAGGGTGGAAGTTCTAGATAATTAGCGTCCTCTGCCACTCATGTTACCACAGAGCGAGCGGCCCCTCCAAGGTCTGGGAGGGGAGATGGAACGTCCGAGTTGGGCTCTCAGGCCAGGCGGGTGGAGCACCCCCGTAGGAGGCAGGAGGGCTGCTTCTCTGTGTGAGCTTCCACAGATCAGTTGGGGATGGGGGCGGGGCAGAACAGCAGAAGCTAATTCCAGCCAGGGACCTGGGAAGGCTCCTTGGAGCCGGTGGGGTCCGAATGCTCCTGGAGGGCTGGTGTCCGTGGGCTCAGTATGCGAGCTTGCATCTTTCAGCTGCTTCAGATTAAACTGTGGGTCGTTCCGTTGTTTATACTTGCAGTCACAAAACTGATGGTTATTTTTTTTGGCGGCCTCCACCAGTGAGATATCAGACCTGGGCTGGGCAAAACTACCTGGGGAGGAGCAAACATATATATTTTTTCAAAAACAAGTGACCACAACTGGGATAGGCCCTCCTATTAATTGTTTCAAGTTTAATGAGTTGTAAATAGTAACATAGTTTTTTGAATTGCTCTTTCCTGGACATCAAGTTTCAACAGACCTTTACCCCTTCCAATTCTGAATTATCATGTTTTCCCAGATGGAAGTAACGCAAGTACATTGGCAGTCAAAAGAGAGGTGATCAGTAGACCGTGAAGCAATCAGGGGAGGCTTCCTGATGGTGGTGGCAGTAAGGGGTTTTGGAAGAAGAAGGTTACCAACCCATATGGTTGTGGGCACTCAGGAAGGGACATCCTAGAAACCCCAGGGCAGGTGGCCCATTCCTGTGGAACCAGAGCACTGGGCACAGCACCAGCCCCAACCCTCTGTCCCCGCTCACTTGGCATGAGAAGTGGTGCCTTTGGGAGCCGGAGTGGGGATGCTGAGACCTGTAAGAATGGCAGGGGAGATGAGCTCATCCAGGCCACATTTGTGAGAGGGTTGGGTGGGGTGGGGGAGCATGAGGCCAGGAGCCACTTAGAGCAATGGGTCCATTAATCAGCCTGGAAGGGCTGGTTTCAGGACCCCCGCCAGCTACCAATTAGGCCGGCCCTGGGGAGCAGAGGCAAGGCGGGGGAGGAGCCCAGGCTTCCCAAGTGCTCAGACACAGAGGCTGGGGCAGGTGTGAGTGCGATGCGCATCGGTACCAGCAGCTGGCCGGCCTCACCAGCCCTGCATCCACGGAGCCTGGTTCAGCACCCAGCACCTGCAGGCCTCACCCCTACCTCCACTACCCTGCACAGCACCACACCCCACCTGTCCCCCAAGCCTGGGGGTCAGAGGAAAAAGGACCAGAACAAAGCTACAGCTTTTCTGATCCCTCCTGCCCCTGCACTGCTTTCCAAATGCCTAGAGACAGCCCCATTGTTTTTCATTTATTTTATACTCGAGGAGACTGAAGACCGGAGAAGACCAGGCCACGGTCATGGTGCCAGCGAGTTGGAGAGCTTGGACCTGAGCACCTTGGGGTGGAGAGAAAGTGGGCATTGCCCAGAGGGCTGGCGGAGCTGAGGGCTCAGGGGTCTGAGTCACTTTCCCTGTGACCCGGGGCTGCAGACAAAGGCGGGAAGAGAATTGTTCATGTAAGCTGCCCTCAGCGTGGGGCTGAGAAAACTTCTGGAGAGTGGAGGAGTGTCCCTCACCTAGGATTTTGCAAAATGCCCAACCTCCTTGGAGACACCCTTCTACCCTCAGGATGAGACTTCAGGTTTCTACCTATTTGGACACACCTGCCTGGGAGCAGGCGGCCGGGGGCCCCGGCCCGGGCCTCTCTGCCAGTGGGCCTGTGCGGGTGCGGCCTGCTCCCCTGTGGGCACACCTGGCCCTCAGACCCCCGGTGGGGCGGGGCAGGGGCTCGCTGGGAGGGGTCTCCCCAGTGCAGCTGCAGGGGGAGGGCCCTGGTGACTTCACAGCAGCTCCCATCCCCTTCCTTTTCTGTGAGTCATGTTACTAAAAGTGGCCCAGGAGCAAGTGACAGCCAGAGGGTGGTGGTGGGGCCTGTGTGACCAGAGGGAGAGGGCTGGGCCAGGAGGGGCGGGAGGGCGTAGACAGGGAGGGCCCTGGCCCAGAAGATGTGGGAGAGAGACACTGGACTGGGGGAGAGGCAGACAGAGGTGGGGAAGGAGACCCCGGGTGGGGCAGCAAGGGAGACAGGCATGGAGCAGGGCGGTACAGAGGGAGCTGGGCCAGCGGACCGAAGAGGACCCTCCCCAGCTTTGGGAGTTTTAGATGCAGCCAGGGATGGGGTAAAATGTTCTGGACTTTGGGGATAAAAAGCAGTCTCCAGCTAGGCTGTCACTCATTTGCTTCTCCTCTTCTATGACTGTCCCCGAGTGTCCCTGACCATGTCTTCCCACACCTGGGCCTTGCCCCTCATCTCTGACCTTGGTCCCTACTGGCTCCGGACTGAACGTAGCTGACAGACACTGCCCACCTCCAATCCCACCCCGGGCCTCTCTGGCCTCTGGGCAGAGCATACAAGGTCTAGGCAGGTACCAGGGGCTCAGCTGGCACTTCCTCAACAGGCATCACAGGGGCCAAGTTCTGATGTCCACCCCCAGCTGTCCCTCCAGGCCCAGCCAGGGGCTGGTGCGACAGGCTCTCAGGGCACTGAGGGTCTGGCCCTAGTTCCAGGGGCCCTGACCCAGTGCCCACCTGCCCTGCTCACCCAGCCCCGCTGTCCCTGTGCCCTGTAGCTGGCCCCTGGCGTGAACTCAGGCCAGGGCCTGGGCGTCGAGATCATCGCCACCCTGCAGCTGGTGCTGTGCGTGCTGGCCACCACTGACCGGAGACGCCGTGACCTCGGGGGCTCAGCACCCCTCGCCATAGGCCTCTCTGTGGCCCTGGGACACCTGCTGGCTGTGAGTGCGGGGCCTTTCCTGGGGGAGAGGGGGGGGAGAGGGTGGGGCCAGGCAGTGGCTTCAGGGTGCCCTGTCGTAGGCAGTGGAAGGTCCCTCAACTGGGCTCATTCCACGGGGGACAATGAGCTCTTTGGGCAGGACGTGGTGGGGGCAGGGCGGGGGGTTCAGGTCCTGCCCATGACAGGGAAGCACAGTGGCCTCCTGGCCGACTTTCTGGGTCCACGTGCTCTTCTCTTCATGGCTCTGATTGCCACCTCGCTGTCTCCTCTCTGTGCCTCGCTCTTTCTTCTTCTCCCTCCATCTCTTCTCTTCCGTCCCGCCTCCTGGTGCACCCCTGCCCCATCACAGATCGACTACACCGGCTGCAGTATTAACCCTGCCCGGTCCTTCGGCTCCTCGGTGATCAGTCACGACTTCACCGACCACTGGGTAAGGACTGAGGGGCTGCCTGTGGAGGTGGGCGGGAGGCTGCGGTGCCTGAGGCAGACCAGCCCCACCCTGTGAATCTCCTCCTGTCCCAGAGGCTCTGGGAGGCAGCCAGGGCCGAGGGCCGCAGGACAGTGAAACCAGCAAGGGAGGGGCTGGAGGGGCCAGGCCAGGACCGGGGTGGGCTGGGTGCCCCCTCCCGGCTCAGACCTACCCCAAGTCAACCAGCGGCTTGGTGGAGAGCGAGACCTGAACCCAGGCTCCACCGCTTTCCAGCTGAGCGTGGCCGAGGGCAGGCTTCGGGCCCCCTCTGTGCCTGTGTCCTGAGCTGAGGGGTTGGGGCAGGAGGCACCTACCTACCTTCCAGGCTGCCGGGGAGACACGGCTTCACCATCTGTAAGCTGAGTGCAGCACGGAGGGACCACTCGTGGATTTAGCTGTTCTGGTGTTTGTGTTCCAGGCCAGCCTTTCACCAAACTAGAGCCTCTGTGGCCCTCCAGAGCTGGGGCGGGTCTGACCGTGCCCGGCGCGCTGAGCTGGGCCCCGCAGAGGCAAGGAGATGTCCACTGCCACAGTCTTGGCGTGGGCCAGGTGCGGGGGGCCTGGAATCAGGATGCTGGGGTGCAGCGCCGCCTGTCTCTGCCCCAGACACTGGTGGGAGAGAACCCACTCAGTAGGGTGGTGGGGCGGGGACTTGGGGAGAGTGTCCCAGGAGAGGGGACTTTCGGTGGCACCTCGAAGGCTGGGCTGGACGCACTCTGAGCACGCCTGCTCTGTTCCCAGGTCTTCTGGGTGGGGCCGTTCATCGGGGCCGCCCTGGCCGTGCTCATCTACGACTTCATCCTGGCCCCGCGCAGCAGCGACCTCACGGACCGCATGAAGGTGTGCACCAGCGGCCAGGTGGAGGAGTACGACCTGGATGGCGATGACATCAACTCCAGGGTGGAGATGAAGCCCAAATAGAGGGGGCCGGGCCTGGGCATCCCCGTGGGGGGCAGGGGCAGGGGCGGGCGGAGGGCGGGGAGGGGTGAATCCATATTGTAGACGCTCTGACAAGCTGGCTGCAGTCACTTCACGAAGGTGTAGAGGACATGCTGGCCGAGCCTGATTTGGGGCTGTTGCTGTCACTTTCTTCCTCTTTCTCTGTTTCCTGGCCTCGGGGCTTCCTGGAGCCCAAGACTTACCACTCACCCACTCCCTTGAAGTCACAGAGGACATGAAAGAGAGGGATCCGCTCTGCCAAGTTGTCCCCTCAGAGTGTGACAGGAGGTAGGCCAGAAAGTCCCCCTCCTCCCAAAGCAGCGCACCAGCTCACCTGCCGCAGGTGCCTGGGGCTCCATGGTCATTATTTTGTGCCTTCGGGCATGGCCCTTGTAACATGCACTTTGCCCCCTAGGGTGCTTTGAGGGAAAGAGACCCCAGGAGGGGCCGGATTAGGAGCAAGTGGTGATGAGCTTTATCTGAAATTGAGCTTGCTTCCAGGGCCCTCCTTCGGCTGGCCTGCAGGACCTTGGGACGGTCCCTATCTTGGGGCCTCAGTGACCCCATCTGTGAAGTGGCAGGGACAGGGAGAGCTCTCTGTGGGCCTGAGGTCCGTCTCTAGGATTCTGCAAGTGTGGGCACACCGTGGGCTCTGGAAGATGGAGTCTGGACCAGCGCCGCATCTTCCGCCAGCGCTGCGTCCTTTCTCCAAGTGCACAGCTGTAGTTGTGTATCTAGTGAACATGTGCACGCACACGTGCGTGTTTCAGAGCAGCGAGCGTCAGACGGTCTGGGGTGGGACTCTCCCTCCACAGTGGCCTCGCCAAACAAAGGGCGGTTCAAGGTCAAAGGAGGAATGCCCGTGTTTCCTCACTGCGTTTTGGCTGGCCTTTCCCACCTACCACTGCGTCACCTTGACCGCTACTCGGTTCTCCACGTCCTCCCGCCAGAGTAGACACAGGTCCCTGTTGCGCAGGTGTGTGTTTGTTAAGGGACAGTTTGTTGTCTGAGGCCCAAAGTCTGGGGACAGATGGCCATGAGGCGGCTCAGCCCACAGAAGCAGATGCCGTTGCTGGATCCTCAGGGGGCTCCAAAGTCCCCAGCTGATTCTGAGGGGGGAGGAGGATCAGATGCCCCCCCCCCTTACTGCTGAGGTCCTGGCTGGAGGCGTTGAAGGCAGCGGGGTGACCTGCACAGGCTCCCTGTGTGACCCAGGCCATTGCCTTCTGTCCTCACCCACCTGGAGGGAGAATCAGCCTTGACCTGGTGAAGGGGCTGCGGCTGCAGCCCAAGTGCAGCTCGGAGCACAGAGTCTGTCTCGGGGGCAGCTCTCTACACAGTCCATTCAGCTCCACCAGGGCCAGAGTGGGGCCTCCCATGTGCCCGTGGCCACAGTGGTGGCAGAAATGAGACACAGCACCCAGATATCTAGAAGCAGGAAGCCCTTGACAGTCACCGAGCTGTCGCAGCATCTGCACACTCTCTTCCCCGTCCCTGAGCAGGGACTTCCAGTCCACTTACTGGATGAGGAAACTGAGGCCCAAGGTCCCACAGCTAGATTGCAATTTGGCCAGGCCTGGCAGCCAAGGCCGTGTCTCTGGCTACCACCTGGACCACGAGATTGACCCCTCTCACCTCCAGCTTCTCGGTTTCTGCCTGGAGCGCGGCCAGGGGCCTGGAGGGCGGAGGGTCATGCCGGAGGGGGAGGGGGCAGACCCGCACCCCCTGCCCGGTCCTTGCCGTGCGCATCAGGACCCTGCTTCTGTCTGCGCTGCATGTGTCTCTTTGGAACTGGAGTTTCATTCTATGTTAAGAAAATAAAGGAAAATGACTTCTAAAGTCATCCAGGCTTCCTGTAGTTTTCTTTCGTCACCGCGTTTCTACAAAGGATCTCTGTTCTGGGAGGGCAGTGGGTCTTTCTCCCCGGGACCCAGCCTGACGGGGAGACACTATCTGCCTCCTGCCCCAGGATCCCTGGTCTCCGGGGTGAAAGCAGCCCCAGCCCAGCACTGCATCGGAGGGACAGAGGGTCCTGCCCCTGATAGGGCCCCTTTGTGATGGCAGCATGTGAAGGGATGGGGACAGTGGGACTGAAGTGTGACAACCCCCTGAGCCCTCTGCCCTCCTCCCGGTGGGACCCAGGGAGCCCCGGGGGACAGCCAGGCGTCCCTCCTTCTGGTCCCTCACCCATGCCTGTGCCAGGTCCTGGGGCCCCAGGCTAAGTCCCATGGGGGAGGAGGCCCGCCCCCAGAGCCGAGTGACGGCCCACCGGGCGCTGTGGATGCTGAGCTGGACAGCGGAGGACAACCAACAGAAGCCAAGAGAGGAAAGGCACCCTGAGCTGGGGACTCCTCCACCGCTGGACCTGCCAGCCGATCAGTGAGAATGTGCGTTCTCCCTGGGGGGTCTGTGGCTTCTGTCAGGAAAGAGAGGTCAGAGTGGGCTGGCCTCTGCCTAGAGGGTGACGGGGAGCCAGGAAGGGACCCCTCTGTCTGCTTGCCTTTCCAGCCTGTCCCTGTGTGTCCCCAAGGCCAGTGGGGCATGAAACAGACCCTGTCCCCACCCCCAGACCTCTTGAACTCACACAGTCCTCCCAACTCGTGGCTCCCCTCCACAGTGTGGGGTCGGGGTGTGGCAGGCGTGTGGGTCCTCGGAGAATGTCCCAGGTCTCCGGGCACTGTCTACGTCAAGCTGACACTGGGACCCAGAACCCCGATACCGCGCCCCTGCCATGCACACACTCTAAGGGCTGGTTTCTCAAGCAGGAGCAACTGCACTGGGAGCAATGAGTGCTCCATAACAGGGCAGGTCCCTTCCCATGGGCAGGCTTGCACTTCCCAGGCAGCCTGGAGTCTGGGAGGCTCTGAGAACCGTCACCCTTTCGGAGATCACCCTAGGCCACACAGGCTGGTGTCACCATAGATGGGGACTGAGCAGGGATGGGGTGTCTGGGAAGGTCCTCATGCCCCAGCAATCCTCTTAAGAAGCACGTGTGTTTTGGCGGAGGGTGTGGCTGACAGTGACACAGGGCGGCTGGGCCGGGCCAGGGGGCTGGGCCGCCCCAGTGAAGGCCTAGTCAGCGCTGTGAGAGCAGGATTTCTGTCTCCAGTGTGCGCTGGGCCCTTGGGAGTGGCACCTGGGCTTTCTCAGCCACTCAAACTGTCTGTGCATCTCCCCGGTGGAGGACAGACTGGTGTGCGTGGGGGGGCGACCGCCCAGCCATGGGAACAGGGTGCAGGCCAGCCCACGGCACCCGGGCCCAACGGTGAGGATATGCGGAGGCCACCTCACACAGTCCCACGGGACTTTTCTTACCGAGTCCCATCCTCCTGGGCATGCAGCACTCTCGGACTCTCCCTCAGACCCAGACCCCCTCCCCTCCATCCCTGCTCTTCCTGGACCACCCCTGGCCATTCCAGGGCAGAACCTTTCTTTCTGATTGTTTAATGGTAACTTCTAGAATCCTAGTCTGAGAAAGAGGCTGGGGAGCTGGTATTTCATGAGAACTTACTATTTGTGAGGCGCTTCCCTGGGACATCACACAGAGTCTTTCTAATCTTTGCAGCACCCTGGGCGGGGGGTGAAAAGGGCTGTCTCTGTGTGCAGAGGACGCTGAGGCCCAGAAGATGAAATGGTTTGCCCAAGGCCACACAGCAGGTGCGTGGCAGAACTGGGATTTGAACTTGCACTGCCTGGCTTCAAAGATGGGGCTGTTTCCTCTCTGTGGGTGGCCAACTTTGTCCTGACCTCCACTAAGTTCAACTCTAGGCCAGCCAGCTGGGCAACCAGGCTTCCTCAGCCGTGAGGTGTTAAGAGGGAGGAGGAAGGGAAGGGAAGGGAATACCTGGCTGGAGGGGGCTCTGGCACCAGGTGCAAGCATTGTCCATTCCAAGGCCAGCGGGACAGAGTGTCTGCTTGAGATGCACTGGTGCCACCTGGCCCCAGGCTGCTCCTC
This sequence comes from Micronycteris hirsuta, assembly GCA_004026765.1. NCBI lineage: Eukaryota > Metazoa > Chordata > Mammalia > Chiroptera > Phyllostomidae > Micronycteris > Micronycteris hirsuta. Next base: position 146,463 of record PVJI01001851.1, read on the forward strand.
TGCCACCGGCACCATCCTGGCCTCCGCAGGGCCTCTTGGCCTGACTGGCTCGCTGTCTGGAAGGAAAACACCTGCTAAACCTGCTCACGCAGTGGTTGTCCTCTCCCCCCAGAGAGGCTGAGCAGGAGAAGGGCAATGCTGCACGCTGAGGAATAATAATGCACTGGGAAGGGGCCTCAGATACCGTTCGAGCCTGGGGGCAAAAGTGTTCAGGGCAGGCTGTCCCTGACTCCCTCTCACCTTCCAGCCTGTGGGCTCAGTGTGTGAGGTTCCCCATCTCTCAAGGGTCATCCCTCACTGTGCTCTGCTCACATTCTGCCCAGCCCAGCACAGGGGAGAGGTTTGGGGGGAATAACTGGAACTGGTATGGGGCTTGTGGAGCAACCTGAGCCCTTGTCAAATGTGTTCATCCAACTTTAATGGAGAGAGTAAATTTCCTGGAAGATTCCATGACCCAACCTTTAACTTCCAGCTGCTGAGCATTCAGGTGACCACACACGTGAGGTGCTCAGTGGTGGGCACCTACTGCCCTGTCCACCAGGTCTCTGCCGAGACCAGATGACAGGTCCCTGACCCCCGACTCCCCGGTGGCCCTGAGATGTGCACTCGGAGGTGACTCAGCTGGCCTGGATGGCCCTGCCCTCTGCCCTTGGCCCAGTAGGAAGCAGGACATCATTCAGCAGTTACTCAGTCCCAGAATATTTGTCTCTCCATTAAACGCACAAGAGCAAAGGGTGACACTTGCACAGTTGCCCCACCCATTCTGAGGCCTCCTAGGAGCCCTGGTCCGGCTGCATGACTTTCCAGAGACCTTCGGAGGGAGCGTCAGCCATGGCCCCGTGCCCGATGTTCAGATCCACCTGAAGTTGCTTCTTAGTTGCACACGTATTGGATCAATCGGTCCTGGGTTTCTGAGCCCCCAGGAATCTGGGATCCTCGTTAACCTGCATTTCCCTTTCGATATTTCCCTCTGTTCTCCAGGATCAAGCGGAGTCCTCCTTGCAGGCCCTGGAGCAGTGCTGAGAGTCCCAGGGGAGAGGGCTGGGTCTCTGAGGCAGCTGCCCTGGGCTGGGAGGCGCCATGCAGCCTCAGCGGGGCTGCGACTCTGGGGTCCTGATCCTGGCACCTTGATTCATTGCACAAGCTCAAGTGGCCTCAAAGAGGCACTAAGTGCAAGTGTATGGATGCCTTGCAGCAGCCATTTGCCCCTTGGCCCCAAGGATCACAGCGGCTTTGGGGGGACTGGTAGATACAGGGAGGACTCTCTTCCTTTTGGGGTTCCCAGGCTGGTCCTCAGTATCTTGGGAACCAAAGAAGGGAGCTGGCCTGGAAAAGCACCGGAGGGCCTAGTGCCAGGGGCCCCCGCCCTTGGCGTGGCCTGGCCACGTGCTGGCCCATTAGGGTTTTTCCATCCCTCCTGTGGGTCACACCTTCACTGGTCAGGAGCCTCTCAAGGAGGGGGATAGTGATTAATGTTTTATGGACGAGCTGCTGGGCATGACGCCTTGTTTTCTTTAGGTTTAGAAGACAATGAGGGCGATGAGTGGAATTTGCTGGAGCTCAGGGCCCGTCTTGGGGGCCGAGGGCCCGCAGGTGGTGATGTTTAGTGTCCTTCGAGCTGAAAGGGGGCGATTCTGGAGGCAGGGAAGGCAGGCGAGGCCTTTGCTTGAGAAACCATCACCCCCAGACCTCCAGAGAGAGCTCCCACCGACGCCCTGGGCCCCGAGTGCAGAGGCCACCGGTGGAGGGTCCCCAGAAATGTCAGTGAGCTTGTCCCGCTTCGGCGACTCTACCTCATTCCAATAAAAGCACATGCTCTGCATATAGGGCTTTGCTTGTTTTCCTGTGCTTTCCAGGGTGTTGACGGGGAACGAGGTGAGGGCGCAACTGACCTTCAGCCATCTGGGTCTGTACGGCCTCTCAGGTCCTGAAATGCAAAAATGCTTCTAACCGGTCCAAGCTCCGCAAGGTCCCTCCCCTGTGTCTGGCCTCCCTGGCTGGCCTGGTCCTCGTGTAGTCTCTGGTCACCTCTGTGTCTCTCCACAGCCCGGTACTTGTGGGACCAACACTGTCATCAGCAGGGGGCCACCAGGACCCTGTCCAGCACTACACATGTGGGGCAGTGCTGGTGTACTGATGCCCCGACATACGTGGCTGCTGTATGTTTTGGGTGGGACCCAAAGCATGCAATTCATATATATGTGTGCGTGTGAGCGTGTGTGTTTGTTGGGGGAGAACTCAGTCCTGTCATACACTTGGCGTCATCATCTGATCTGTCCTGAGAACCTTCCCAGTGATTGTCACTCATGGGAGAGCCATGCATGGTTTGCACAAGGATACAGACCCAGGGCTCCGCCAGGTCCTGCAGCCCAGCCCATGGCCCGTCCCTGCTACATGGTCACAGGCCAGAGATGTGTCCCCTGCCCACAGTCCTGTTGGTTCTGCCAGACGTCACCACCGGGCACTGTGCTGGGTTGGCCAGAAGCCAGCCCACCTCCGCGTAAGAGAGCGGCAGCTTGAGAAGAACGGCTGGCTTGTGTTTACGGAGCGGGGCCCGGCAGACATTTTCCCACAAACTTCTAAGTAAGCAAACAGATCTATAACCTGGAGGGAGACAAATGGATGGGGGCAGAGAGAGAGAGAGACCGAGTCTCAGTAAGTTCAATGAGTGCGTCCAACCCACAAAAAGCAAACCCAAAGAGTTAATAAAGCGGAGAAAGTGCCCAGGATGGAAGCCCACCGTTCAAGCGGCCTTGAACGTGAGTACATGGCCTGCACATCCCTGGCTCCTCACTGAACATGGCCTTTACCTTTTTTCTAAACTTAGCTTATAGTTTTCATAATGCAACTTAGGTGTAAATAACGTATGCCTTTAAGGAGCTCCACGAAAAAACCTAGACAAACTAAACCTATAAAACCAATGGAATTAATTTTAATCACCCAAGTGTAACGTTGACCCCTGCGGGAGGGGCCCATGTCACGTGGGGGTCAGCAAGTTTTGAATGTCACTTGGGTGGGTGTGTCAGCCCACAGAGCAGGAATCGGTGACGCTGAGCTGGCTGTGGAGCCCACGGCAGGGTCCTCCGCACTGTTGCCGGTTGACGGCGCGACCCAATCACAGCCTTCAGGTTATGTGTTTGAACTCCAGGGAAGCGTCCCTTACATTGAGCTCAGGTTTTTGGACAATTTGAGGGCATTTTATGAGATCCAGGCAGTCGGTGCTGATCTGCCTGTTGGAAAAAGCAAGCTCCTAGGGGGTCTCGCGGGGGGCCTGGTTCCCTTCTCCCTCGCCAAATCAGGTCTCCTTGCTGATAGATTACGCTTCTTGTTTTTTGGTTTTGGTTTTTTTTTTTCTCCTTAATTCAATGAGAATTTTTTTTTCAATGAGAAGTGCCTAATAAATCAAACATTTGATAAGAGTGCTGGCAACCTCTATTTCTGTGTCTCATGCTTCCTCGGCTCACGTTCCTGATGGAGTTCGGCTCTGGGAGGTGAGTGTGTCTTTAAGAAGCTGGTTCTATGTCCGTCAAGACATCCCCGAAGCTGGCTTTGCAGGCAGCCCCTCCTGGAGCCGCGGGGCCCAGGCCTTTCATTTCAACAGACCACGTGGCTCGTGCCCTTGGCCAAGCCTGCACCTACACCTCTCAGGTAAGGATTTGTGACTTTCTGGCCTACCATTCTCTGCTTCCACCCACACTTCTGTGTCTCATCAGCGAAGACACAGACACGCAGAAGTTCCTGGTCTTCCAGACACACCTGTACCTTTTTGTCTCCTACCTCGTTTTGCCCCCTCTCTCCTTCTCTTTGCTTCTCTGCAGACTTGGAGAGGTGTGTCTGCTCCATGCCCAGGATTCCCGGGCCCTAAGGTGAGAACCACCCTGTGAAACTGCTGTGAAGTTCCAGGAGTTGCTGATGCACCTGGATCGTGACCCATGGGCCAGTGGCTCCCTTCATCTGAGACGAACTCCAAGAATTTCCACGGCTGGCAGTGACTTCCTGGGCTGGAAGGAGCCGAGGCATCTGCCTCCAGGAATGTGGGGCCTAGAGACACCAAGCCCAGGAATGCCTTCATGGGGCCCACACCTTCAGTTCCAGAAAATTCTGAGCGCTCCCAGCTCCCTGCTCATTTCCCTCCTTCTGCCTAAGAGTGAAGCCACCCCAGGCTGCCCGCCCCCAGGTCGAATTTCTGGAGTGAAAATCCTAGTTAGATCAGAGATGGAGCTCAGCAGTCCAGGCCTTCCAGCAACAGGCACCATTCATGTGCCTGGCCAAGGCCTCGGTGATGGGCTTGGGTGCATCACCTGGGCTCAGGTGTGTCGCCTGCCGGCTGTGACAGTGGGCCTCGCAGGGTGACAGCCCCAGCTCCTGGAGCTGTTGCCTGACTTTCCCAGGTGACGAGGCGAGTTGGACAAGCTCACTGCCCTCTGGGAGACTGATCACAATGGAATGAAAAGGAACTCACTTATCCAAGCTGGGGTTCACCAGACTTATTTGTCCCCAGAACTCTCTTTTGAGAGTGACTCATAGTGCTATCTCAGAGGACCGGTTTTCTGCAGAGTGCAGAACACACCCCGGAAGCCTATGCATGATCTCCGAGGGCCCCTCAGCCTTCAGGTTACCCCGTTTAAAACCCCAGCTGGCTTGGTTTATCGAAACCTCTCCTGAGGGCAGGTGAGAGGGAAGAGGTCGGAGAGGAGTTCCGAGTAGGAGTGGGCGTGCTGGGGGTGAGGGGGCAGGGGGCCGCTGGAGTGTGTGCACCTATGCCTGAGAGAGACAGAGGGTGGCGGTGGGGGAGGATGGGGTGGGGACAGAAAGAGCCAGTTTTGAGGAGAAACCGAGAGATTACAATGGCTGAGAGATGCACAAAAGCAGAGAGGGAGAAGGAGAGAGGACTTGGGCGGCGGTGGGCTGTGCTCGGTCTGGGTGATGGGTGGGAAGGACCTTCGTCCTTGCAGCGACTTCCGCTGGGCCCATCACTGATTAATCCCCATCCTGCTCTGTCCTCTCTCCCCCGGGAGCTTGTCTGGGAGCCAGCGGCAGGTGCCTGGTAGATCCAGAGAAGGCCTCCGGGAACAGAGCTCCGTGAATCATTGACTGGCCTTCGGTTGTGCAGGAAGCAGCTGGGGCTGCTGTCCCTGCCAAGCTCCTGGAGGTGTGGGCAAAGGTGGTGCAGGCTGGCGGGGGGCGGGGGGACAAGCTGAGCCAGGTCCCCATCCGGCATGTCCAGAACCAGGGCCACCCAAGGCGGGCAGGACGGGCTGGGTGCAGCAGGGCTCTCTCACCACCAGGACCGGGAGAAGTGGGATGAGCACTGGGCTGGGAGTTCTAGGCCCATCTCTGCTACCGAACTGCTGTGGCCCCTTGAACGAGTCCCTTTCCTCTCTGTGCCTCAGTTTCCCCATCCATACAATGGGGACGGAGTCTGCCCCAAATCCTTTCAAAACCTCAGGACTGGAAGCCCCTCCCCATGGGCTGGCCTTGGGGTCTTCCCGCTCGTTTCACTCCTGTCTCTGCAGGTCTGTCCTACTGCCCTGGGCTCTGCGTGTGCTCAGCTCTACTGCCAGGACACGCGGAGGGGTGGAGGCCTTGGGCCGGTTCTCAGAAGCTCCAGGACGCCTGGGAAGAGCTGGCAAGGCTGGGATCAGGTGGGTCCCGCTCTGTCTGGGGCAGGACGACGCTGAGTGTGGGTAACCCGCTGCCTTCGCTGCCTGTCCTCACTGCTCTTCCTGTGCCTCGGCTGTGCCAGGGGCCCCACGGACCCCACTCATGGCACGGGAAGCAAGGCCTGGAGGGGGTCCCTGCTATCTCTCACTGAGGCTAGGCCCTGGGGGCTGACATTCCCATCTCCCTGCCCCACCCCCTCCATCCAAACCCACTGGCCCGAGGGAGGAAGAGGCCTGGGGCAGCACCCTCAGGCCTGGCCCCATTCCACAGACCCCGGGGCACATCCAGTGGGGGCGCCATCCGAGAGCCCCAGCCCCACTTTTGGGGGAAGTCAGAGAGGCCCCTTCCCAAGACTTAGCACTGCCTGGCAGACCCATGCCAAAACCCTGCCCTCCTCCTGCTGGGTACTCATCCCTGTGGGCCCCGAAAAGCAGGTTCTGGGGCTTAATGGATTCAAGAGGGACCAGGAAGGGGGCAGGTGGGGCTCCTTAGCAGGCCAGGCTGAGTAGAAGAGGCCCGTTGCTTAGGTGTCCTGCGACAGTGATGGGGACCACAGGTGTGGAGATGCTAGGACGTCAGGGGAGGGCCGGGGGGTAGGGTGCATAGGGAGTTGATCAAAGCCCCTTATGCCTACAATCCTCCCAATACAGAGCTGGGAAACTGAGGCCAGAGAGAGGAGACCTGCCCTAAGCCTCCTGGGGGCTCAGTCTCCATGTTCTTCCTGCCAGCCAGCTGGAGACTGCTCTGGCCCTCATCTCTGGGTGCCTTTCCCTGGGGCCATGTCTTGTCTTGGCCTCTCCTTGTCCCTGTGGGGTAGCCCTTACCCACCCCTGCAAAGGCCTTTACAGCCCCAAGAGCTGTGCCTGGCACAGGGAGTACCCAGGGCATGAGGGCAGACTTTCTGTTCTGACCATGGTCCCCTCGGCCACCCGCCATGCACCTCGCCGGTCACAGGGGGAGAGAAACATTCGCTGAATGAAAGAGAAGAGAGAAAAGGGGTGTCCATTGGGCCTGGGTCTTACAGGATGGACCCTGAGGGGTGGCCCGGGGTGCTGTTTCCCCAGATACTGCCTGGAGGGAATGTGGGGTAGGCAGAGAAGCAGGGTCACCGGCCAGAGAGCCTGCTGGGGAGAAGGCCAGCCTGGGGTGCTTTGAGCAGGCTCCTGGGCTGGGGCAGGCAGGGAGGCTGGAACCCGGAGTGGTCAGCGAGGGGCCAATTTGCCGTTTGCACGAGCGGCACCGTGCCGGAGCTCCACGTGAAGCGCTTTGCTTGAATCTCGTACATGAACTGGGAGTTATGGATTCCCTCCTTCATCCGTCGGGAAATATCTATGGAGGCCCTACTATGTGTCAAGCACCATTCTGGATACGGGGGTACTGAACAAATCAGCGCAGGCTTACATTTTATAGATGAAGCAACTACGAATCTGAGGGGTTAGGCCACCAACGCAAAGTGACACGGTTTGAACGGGCAGGGCGGGAGTCAGCGCCGTGGTCCTGGCCTGCGGCCTTTCCACCTCTCCGCATAGGCTGGCGGGACGGTGAACTGGGGAGAACGCCCAGCTGCCTGGCGTGGGAGTGAGGGCGAGTCGTTTCCCCTCTCGGGGTTCTCTCTAAACGTCCTTGGTGTGTTCTGAGGGCCTCCGCCGAGCCCCCCGGCACTGCTGCTGGGTGCTGCAGCAGCAGTTCGTTGTTTAAAGGGGCCGCTACCGGTCTGTGAGGTCTGCGAGCCCGGTCTAGGCACCGGGCCCTGCCGTGTCCGTGGGGAGCCCCCGAAGCTTCCTGAGCAGGGGAGGGGCACGGCCGAGCACCCCTGAACTCCGCTTGCCCTGAGCCCCTCCTCATTTTCCAGGACCTGGGTTATCAGGGGAAGCAGCTGAAGCTTTGGACAAACAGTGGGGCAGGCAGGGACACAGGGACAGATGGTTTATAAATAAGGGGGCCGGGAGGGGCGGGGCTGGTTGTCGTGGGGAGGGTGAGCTGCAAGGACAGGCCAGGAGAGGGCCTCAGGGGACCTGCAGCCCCTCCTTGCACTCACTGCCCCTTCCCAGCCCTGGACCGGCCCCTTAGGTCAGGACTGAGTGCAGGCACTCACGTGCTGGGTCCCAAGCCCAGCAGTCCTCCCAGAGGGAACGGGGTGCTTCCCCGTGAGTCTCCCAGGCTCCGTCCGGCTGCCTTGATGGCACCAGGCACCCAGGGTGCCCACAGAGGCACACTGTCTTCAGTGGGGTGCCCAGAGGAGACATGGGTGGCAGTCAGGTAGGTAGATGGGAGGGGGTGAAAAGGAGGGGACAGAGGAGGGGACTCGGGGAGGACTTTTGTCTGAGGGAAGGGAGCAAGTGCGACACACCTGTATCTCCCCTGGAACAAAGGGGCAGCTTCCTTCCTATCTTGCCCAGTACGCTTCAGGTTTTCTGTCACATAAAACAATAACACACTTGTACAATGATAAATGTCGCCTGCGAGTGGTCTAGATCCTGGGCTCTGAAATCAGGCGGCTCGGGTGAGAATCCAGGCTCTCCCACTAGCTGCGGGCTCCCCAACAAACCACTGGTGCCTTAGTCTCCCCATCTGCAAAGCGGGGACCCACCCCGCAGAGCTGCTGTGAGGACTGAAGGAGCCCATGGGTATGCTTAGTAAAGGGCCCGGCACAGGGTGAGCTCCACACCGGCATTCGTTACTAGAGAAGTAAGTGATGCAGTCGCACGATGTAGAGACACCCATGGGCCCGTTCCCCATCCCCAAAACCACGGCCTCTCCAGCAATTTGCGTCCAGCTACGTGCACGTCCTCTGCTCCTCAAAGAGCCCGTAGAGAGGCCCGCTACCCTGAATTTTGTGTCTGTTGTTCCTTGGCTAAAAAATATTTCTCTTATCATGCGTGTGTATTTACCTCCTTTGAGTTTGATAAAAATGGTGGCCTATTGCAGATGGTTTTCTGGGACGTTCCCTCCTCTTCAGTTCCTGAGATTCGTTCATGGGAATCTTGCCTGTGACAGGAGGTCATTAACTGTGGGGGAGTCGGGCCCCTCCCGACCACAGCCACTGCAGCCAGGGAGCGCTTCGGCTGGAGAGCACAGACCGCTCCGGTGCAGCTCAGACTGGCCCCTCAGCCCCCGGCCTGGCTCTGTCCCCACCGGGACCCAGGCCACTTTTCGTGGGCACACCCTTCTTCTGTTGCTCTGGGAGGAGTGGCCGGCCAGGTAGCCCCCTAGCTTTGCTCCTGGCTGGCTGCGTGATCCTGGTAGGTCTCCTGCCCTCTTTGGGCCTCAGTTTCCCTACCTGTGAGGAGAGTGGGCAAAATGGTCAATCCTTGCTCGGCAACCAAGCCCTTCCTCTGCCTGCAGGGGTGTGTGGCCTCATCTGGGAAGTCGGGGAGGGGTGTGGCCCTGCTCTCTCCTCTCCGTGGGATGCAGCGGGCATTTGGGCCTGATGCTCTCTGCTCCCAGCACCTCGAGTCTGTGTGTAAACCTCTTCCAGGCCCAACAGGTCACTGAAATTTACAGTCAGGATCTTATGTGACTTGGGCCACGGAGAGCACTCAGGGCTGGGAGCCAGGAGACCTGGTCCCTGACCCCACTGAGAAAACAATTTCCCATGCAAACTTGGCACCTTGGTTTCTTCTTCTGCAAAATAAGGACAATTGTCCCTGCTGGATGCATGCCAGAGACAGCTGGGTCTGTGCCCCTCGCAGGAGGCCCTCTCCTCGGCCCGGCTAGAGGAAGCTGGCTCGGGAGAGGGAGGGCAAAGTCTGTGTCAGTTTAAAGTTCCTGAGAGATGAGTTATCAGCGCTCAGATCCCAGCACCTTCTTCGGTTAGAAGCAAACAAAGTATCACATTGTTTTCACATTGCCTGGCAGAAGGCCAGCACCCCCGCCCTGCGGTCCACACCTCATCCTGCCCCGCCCCACCCCGCCCCCAAAACTAGCAGGTGCTTCTCTGGGGACCATAAACTCTGTTCAGCAGAAAAATCACTTTGCCACTGTGAGACAGACTGGAAGCCTGACGGCAGAACCTGCTTTGCCACCCTGAGACCACAGAGTCAAAGCATCATTAATGGTACCCCAAGGACTCTCAGCCCTGTTTCTCTTCCCGATCCCGACCCAGGCTGGAGACTGCCTGACCTGGTGCCAACGTTAGCCCCGACCTGTCCCCCTGTCTCGGCTCCAACCCTGGCTCACTGGAGACCCGGAATAGATGGCAGGCTGAGCTTCAACCCTGACCTCTGACTGTGGCACCGTGCACAGCTGGGTCGGGGGACCCCTGCGAGAGTGGCTGATGGCAACAGACAGCTGGTGGCCCTGCAGAGCCCCAGAGGGATGCGGCACCCTCTCAGAGGGCTGAGGATGCAGGCTTCAGTCTGCAGGGATCCATTCTGAGCTACCAGGGCCCCTGATCCTGTGCTAGAGGAAAGGGCAGAGTCGGGGAGCAGGGCGAGGGGCTAAAACTCAGACAGGGTAGGGGTCACTCTGGCCTTGTTCTGAATACCTTCTGCCTCCAGCTCAGCCCAGAAAGGGACACTGAGCCAAGTATCCAGAAATTGCTTCTCCCTCAGGTGGGTCACCAGCTACAAGAAAGACCACACAGCCCCAGCAACTGGCAAGCCAAGAGCCACCCTGCAACAGCGGCTGCTGCCCTACCAGCCATCAGGAAGGGGCTGCGTTTGCTAGGCATCACCACCAGGGGGCGCCAGGCACAGGGCGGACGGAAAGGCCTCCGTGGTCCTGTGCCCGGGTGCTGGGCTGTGCTGCGGGCCCCTCTCTGAGAAGGACCTGCCGGTCCCTGCCCTCAAGGAGCCCACCCGCTTGTGGGACAGACAGACTCGACCCCGATGCAGGAAAGAACGAAACACTAGCGACTGCGATCTTTTAAAATTTTGTATAGTACTTCTGTTTTTCTATTTTTCTGAAAATGAGTTTCTTCAAAGTAGCATATAGTTGGGTCTCGATTTTTCTTTCAATCCGACAGTTTCCTTAATTGGGGTAATGAGTCCATTTACACTTAGTTTTCAAATTAATATTGCTGGGTTTGCTTCTATAGTTTTGCTCTTTTCCCTTTATTTGTCCCATATGCTCATTGCTTCAACTTTATTCCTCTTCTTTCCCTTTTTTTTTTTTGTTAATCAGTTTTTATGTGATTCATTTTATCTCCAGTTTTTGGCTAATTAACCACATCTCTTTGTTTTATTTTTTGAAGTGGGAGATTAAGAGTTTCCTATATATATCTTTAACTTATTACAACCTGCCTTCCAACTGTATTATCCTGTTTCATGTAGAATAAGAACTTTACAACCATCCACTTCCAACTCCCTCCTCTCATCCTTTTTGCTATTATTTCACACTTTTTACTTCTGATATGTGCCATAAACCCCATAATATGTTAATTACAGTTTTTCTTCAATTAGTTTTTTGTTAAAAACTGTGGTAAAATATACGTAACATAAACATGACCATTTAAAGCCTTTTAAGGGTTCATTCAGCGACATCAAAGACATTCGCAGTGTTGGACAACCATCATCACTGTCTGCTGTATTTCCGGAACTTTTCATTTCCCAAACAGAAACTCCCTGCCCATGGAGTAACAACCGCCCATCCCCCGTTGCCCCAGTCCTTGGCGATGTGTCCTGGGCTTTGCTCTCTGTGTCTATGGCTTTGATTACTCCAAGTGCCTCACGTAAGTGGAATCATGCCATCTCTGTCTTCCTGTGTCTGGCTTCTTTTACTTAGCGTGATATGTTCAAGGTTCATCCAGGCAGTAGCATGTGTCACAACTTGATTTCTTTTTATGGCCGAGCAATATTGCACTCTGGGTAGAGACCACACTGTTTGTCCGCTCCCCTGTTGGTGGCCGCTTGGCTGGTGTCCAGCGGTTGGCTACTGTTTGCAATATTGCCGTGAGCATTGCCATGAGGCAAGTATTGGTGGAGCTCCTGCTTTCAGGTGTGTGTTGTTTTTGTGTGTGTGCATACCCAGGGGCGACATTGCTGAGTCATGTGGCAATTCTATGGCTAACCTTTTGATACACGGCCAAACTGTCTCCCAAAGCGACTGCACTGTTTTACATTCCTTCGGGCTTGCGTGACGATTCCAATTTCTCCACCTCTTCATCCATGCTCCTCGTTTTCCTTCACAAAAAATAACAGGCATCCTGGTGGGTGTGAAATTATATCTCATAGAGGGTTCGATTTGTATTTCTCAAATGACTAAGGATGCTGAGCTCTTTTTCATGTGTGTATATCATTTGGGGACTATGTCTGTTTAAGTCCTTGGCCCATTTTTGATTTGGGTCGTTTCTTTTGTTGTTGTTCAGTTTTAAAGGTTCTTTATATATTCTGAATATTCATGATCGGCTATATGAGTTGCAAATGTTTTTCTTATTCCACGGGTTGCCTTTTCATTCCCTTGATAGTGTCCTTTGCTGCACTCAGGTTTATTAATTTTAATGATACCCAATTTGTCTCCTTTTCTTTGTTTGCTGTGTTTTCGGTGCCATAGTTAACCATCATGAAATCCAAGGTAATGAGGATTTTCCCTTTGTGTTTGCTGCTGAGAATTTTAGGTGTAGCTCTTGAGTTTAGGTCTTTATTCAGTCTGAGTTAATTTTTGTGCATAATGTAAGGTAAGGAAGGATCCAACTTCATCTGTGCACGTGGAGACCCAGTTTTTCCAGCACTATTTGTTGAAAAGACTGTCCTTCCCCACTGGTCACCTCGTCAAAGAACCAACTGACCGTATATGCCACCGTTTATTCTTAGGCTCTCTGTTCTATTCCACTGGCTTATCTATCTTTCTGCCAATACCACACTGCTCTGGTTACAGCAGCTCGGAAGTAAGTTTTGGAATCAGGAAGTGTGAGGCTTCTAAGTTTGTTTCCTTTTTTTTCAAAAGTGTTTTGACTTTTCGGAGTCCCTTGAAATTCTGTGTGAATGTTAGTATGGATTTTTCTAATTCTAAAAACAAAAGGTTATTCAGGTTTTTATAAGAATTGCTCTGAATCTGTTGTCAGTTTGGGAAGCATTGCTATTTTAACAGTGTCGTCTTCCAGGCCCTGGACACAAGGTATCTTTCCCTTTCATCACATCTTTGTTTTCTCTTTAGAACTTTAATTTATTTCGGGAATGTTGTGTAGTTTATTATGTGAAAGACTGTCACCTCCTTGGTTAAATTTACTCCAAAGTATTTTATGCTTTTTGATACTTTTGTAAATGGAATGGTTTTCTTAATTTCCTATTCAGATTTGTGTGTGTGTGTGTGTGTGTGTACAGGAAAACAACTGACTTTTTGCATGTCAGGCTTGTATCTGGCGACTGGGTTGAATTTGGTCATTAACCCTAATAGCTGTGTGTGTGTGTGTGTGTGTGTGTGTACTCTTTAGAATTTTTTGCACATAAGATCATGTTCTCTGCAAACAGAGATACACACACATACACCCCCTCCCCCAATTCGGGTACCTTTTATTTCTTTTTCTCGCTCAGTTATTCTGGCCAGACCATCTAATACTATGCTGACTGGCAGGAGAAACCGGACATCCTTCCCTGTTCCTCGTATCTTAGGGAAGAAGCTTCCGGTCTTTCACCACCGAGTGCGCTGTCCCCGCGGGTTTTCGTACACGGCCGCTATCGTTCGAGGGACGCTCCCTCTGTCCTCGGTGCACTGAGTGTTTTCGTCTTGAAAGGGTGTCAGAGGTCGTCAGAGGCTTTTTCTGCATCAGTTGAGAAGGTCATGTGTGCTCTTTTCCTTCACCCATTAAAACCCAATATTTTGTCCATTTTGTCTGGATTTCTTGTTTTTAATGCAGGAGGAGGGCAAATCCATCCCTGTTACGCTGTCCTGGCTGGAAGCAGAAGTTCCTCAGATGCATTATCGGGAACTCTCTCCCCGCTGATATGAATAGGTTTAACTTGTCTTTTTGATGGCCTATGGCATCTCAGTGCTTGGGTATGTCATATTTGGTTGAGCTATTCCATTGCTGGCTTCCGGGTTTAACTGAGTGTTATAAACACCACCACCCACTGGGCAAATGTGCAGAAAAGGGACTTCTGGCGTGTGGGGCGTGTTCATGGATCGATCCCATCGACCATACTGAATTGCTTTCCAAAGTGTGGGGATAATGTTTGCCCCTGTCCGGAGAGTACAAAAGTGCCATTTCCCCGCATCAGTTTCTGGACGTCATGTGGTCAGACGTTAACATTTTAGGCAACACGACAGGCAGAAAGGGCGGTCGTTATTGTTTTAATTCTCTGTTTCGTTGAGTATTAATAACATTGAACATCTCTTTCTGTTTATTTGTCCTGCACGTTACTTATTTTTGAGTTGCCTGTTCACAGCCTTTGCTTACTTTTCTATTGAGTTATTTTTCTCTTTATTATTGATCTGTAGGTATTTTAAAATATTATCTCTTGATTTGTCATTTTATGTCACAAATATTCTTTCAGTCTGTAGCTTGCTTGTAGTTTTCCCTATTTGTCTTTTCTGGAACATAAATTTTTTTTTTAAGTTGATGTGGTCAAACGTATTAATCTTGTATTTATAGTTTTAATTTTTTATTTAGAAAGTCTCCTTTCTTCTAAGGAGAAATTTCCATCATTGAAAACATCTGATTTTGTTGTTTTATACTTAGGGCTTTGACGCTTTTAAAATTTATACTTGGTAAATGTGTGCTAGAGAGCCAACCTTATTTTTTCCACACAAAGCCTGGATTGTTCTAACCGTGTTTGCTGGTAGTTCATCCTTGTTCTGTGCTGGCATCGAAGAGAGTCCACTGCGGGCTGGGCTCTGTGTGAGGCCCTTTACTATATGTGCTTTTCCTGGACTACTTATCCCATCCGCCCTGCAAGCAAGGGATCGCCCCCATTTTTCAGGTGGGAAACTGAGTCTCGGAGAGGTTAAATGACTTGGCCAAGGTCACATAGCTAGCAAGTGGTGGAGGCAGAATTTGAATGCTGAGTAGACACGGAGGTAGTTACTGGTGGGCATTTGGTGACCCTGGCCTGTTCAGAAGGGACAGTGGGCCTGGGGGATCCTTGGGGACGCGAGTGACTAGATCAGGGCTTGTCATCCTTGTTCCTGTGTTGGCCCTGTGAACTGGCTGACCGTCCTGTGGTGTGGGGCCATCCTGTGCATCGCAGGGTGTTTTACAGCGTCCCTGGCTCCTATCCATTTCACATGGGTAGCACTTCCCCACCCCTCCCTCCTTCTTGCCCTTGACCTTGACCCCTGGTTATGATAATAAAAACTGTCCCTAGGCATTGCTACATGTTCCCCGAGGGCATAAATTCTTCCCTATTAAGAACCCTAATTCAGATAATAATCATTATTAAGTATCAAGATCAATGATGACCGTCATTAATACGAATGACAGACACTAATAGTGGTGATATTTGTCCTTGGGCTCTTGCCTCTTCACAGCGGAAGGACAGAAGGTTCTAGCTTTTCCTCCAAGCCACACCTTCCCAGGGTCCCGCTCTCCCAGCCTGTGAGTCCCCGGGGGTTGCGGTGGAGGAGCTTGCTGCGGGGCGGGGCGGGGGGGGGGGGCACCCTGAACCCCTGCGGAGCTCCACCCCGTTCTGCCGCAGGCTTTCGGCTCTCGGTGGCGCACGCGCGATGGATGCTCGTGTGAGGGCCGGGCCTGGGGCCTGGGGAGGTGCGTGTTTTCTTTTCAATGTACTTTTCTTCAACGCCTCGTGGCTGATGAAGACAGGTGGAAAAATAAAGCCTAGCTGATGTAAAACGATTCCTCAACCCAGATGTGGCGGGGGTGGGGGGCCTTCGTCAGTCCTGATTGCCCTCAGGTGTAAACACACCTGGTGGCACCGGCGCCCCGCCCGGCGAGCTCTGGGGACACGAGCGCTGGGGCTGCCCAACAGTGGACCGCAGACACGTGCTTCCCAATCCCGGGATGCTGGGCCAGACCCAGGGTTGTTTAGAACCCTGTCCTTAGCTTGGCCAATGGGGCTCTACCTTTTACAGTCTGAAAGTGTAATGAAAACGACCAGGTAACACATGTTAAAGATAATTTGAGGGGCTGGGCAGGCCCTCTCATTTCTGCTGCCCCGAACAGCTGTCCCGCCCCACTCAGCGCAGCCGCTCCGCCGACCCCCTTGCAAGCCCCCGCTCAGCCTCGGTGTCCTTGTTGCCAGGAGGACCTCTGGAGGAACTCCGACCAGCCCCTCCCTCCCTCCACCCCGAAGGCCAGAGTCTGCACTGTGCAGCCTTCCCCTCGCCGTCCAGGCTGGCGTCCTGGCCAGCGGAAGGATCGAGGTCCTGACGATGGGCCACCTTCCCGGCCAGCCCAGGCAGGTGCTTCGCCATCCCCTTTCTTTTCCTAAACTTGTTCTCCTCTCCAGCCACCGCTGACCCCCTCCCCCCACCCCCGCTGGGTCCCCACAGCCCTGGGATGAGGCCGAGATCACCATCTACACTGGCAGCCCATGTCTCCGGCTTCTTCTCTTACCCTTCTTCATGGGCGGGGTGGGGGTAGGCTCTTTCCAGAATGGGCCAGCCGAATGGTAAAGAATATGGACTACTAGGGCAAGAAGTGTCCTGTGGCTATCACCATCCTGGGCCCTCGCTATCAGGACAGGCACACAAGTTGACTTATAGACAGAGTGGAAGGGGGTGGAAGGGGATGGAAGGGCTCAGCCTTCCTAGCCGGGGACACAGAGTCCCACGCCAGGGCACAGCTGGGCACAGTGTCCTGCAATCCTGGTGAATATTCAGTTGGTTCTGTCCCCTTTGTTGGCTTCTGCCTATGCAATCAGCCCCCAGGGAAGGGGAGGGAAGAGGGCCAGGACTCTGCCAGGCTGACTGCAGGACACTGCGGAGCCCCCGCCATGGACGGCAGGGTGTGGGGTGCCTGCGTCCTCTGCTTGCTGAGCCCATTATCAGCCGTGAGTAGCCTGCTTGAACCCTTCTGCCTGCAGCTGGGCTCCAAGTCTGAGAGCCACAGGGCCAGGGGGTCCAGCTGGAGCCCAGTGGGGTCCCCACTGCCCGTCCTTGGTGTTGGAGTCTCTCCCCACCAAGCAGGTGGCACCATGGCTTGGAGAAGTCCTGAAACCCATGGCCCTCCTCTCCCCTCCCCCTCCCCTCCTCTCCCCTCCCCTGCCCTCCCCCTCCGAGAAGAAGCATCCAAATGGCTTGGCCCACCGCAGTAACCCTTTCCTGCAGGTATCGGGCCATGTGCACCCAGAGTGTGACTTCATCGGCCGGTTGAGAGAGGATGAGAGTGCGTGTCTGCAAGCGGCAGAGGGGATGCGCAATACCACCCTGGGTACGGGGCTTAGGGGACAGGAGATGGCTTCTTGGACCCCTTTGTCTCCTCCAGCCTCCCCTCTCAGGAGGCTGGACAGGGCTGTCCCCTGGGCTGCATCCACGCTGCTCCCACCCCTCTGTCTAGGCTGCCCCGTGACCTGGGACGGGCTGCTGTGCTGGCCGGTGGCAGGCCCTGGCGACTGGGTGACTCTTCCCTGCCCAGATTTCTTCTCTCACTTCAGCGCGGAGCCAGGTGAGGGTCCCAGGGGCGGGAGCGGGGGTGGGTAGGGG